>CM044554.2:14610337-14737837 GCA_024416835.2 Perccottus glenii | reverse complement strand
AATGAGAAGTGGTGTAGTAGCACTTTAGGCCTCTCTTCTGTGCCACCACTAATCATCAGACCCCTACCAGTTTCATCATAATTAACAGATCAAAGAAGCACAGAGAAGGGCAGTCTTACATAATTAAACAGTAATTGTCTGTGTGTGTCTGGTGTGTGTGCCTGTATGAGCGTGGCAGTAATTGAGAAATAATATACTACTAATCTTAACTAGTGCATTCCACCATGTCAGAAGGGCAATGCGCATTTATCAGCAATAAAGTTAAATTGTCTTCCAAACAAGATTTCCCCATGTCTTATTTTTATGTATAAGCCTCTCCTCAGATTATGAGTATTCCTTATTCTTCTAAATGACCCCACAGATGGTGTTTGACCTCATCATGCTTCAAAAAACACACACAGATAAATACACGCGCAAAAAGCTGCATTCTCTGGATAATTAAGGTCAAAGAGCCATCCCATCACAGAAAGCAATTTTGCACACACAACATTTTTCTTTGTGCTGTCCATGCTTAAGTATGGGACTTTTCACTTCCTTCCAAATGTAAAAGTGCATCCTAAATCAATTTTGTGAGCAAACATTTGAACCAGGAACTGTTTGTTAAAGTTGGCCAATATGAATTAGAGCTAGACTTTACTCTTTCTGCCTTAACATTGTTCTGTAATTACACATGAAACTCATTTTTTTCTGCTTTGTGATAATGACTCAGTCTTATTGCTATTCTTTGCTGCTGTGCTCTAAAGTTTAGTTTAGTCTCCTCAGCACGAGATCTGTCTATTAAAACTGACCTTTCTCTTCTTTGTCGTATATGTTATTATCCTCTCCTGAATCCCTTCTCCAGAGGCCATAATAAACCTGTGGTTAACAGTTAAAACCATGTGCATTTTGGAATAAATGGCCCCTAGCGCCTCACTGCCTGCTGTTGGGGCTTACGGCCAATGGGGCTTAAAATGACTTAATTTTCTATTTGCCTCCTGGGGGAGCTTTAAGGGGACCTCAAAGCTGGTCACAGTCCACAGAGAGCGGGTATCAGCAAAGCCTGGGGCTGGCCTGGACCTCAGCAGTATCTGAATCATTATTACATTAATTGCTGTGGGCAGTACTGGCACTTATATTTATTCTTTCAGGGGGTGGGCAAATTCCAATACAATTGTACACCTTTATCAAAATGTAAAGGTGTGCATTTGATTTTATTACACATTGTTCACCAGTTTGACATTTAGCTTAGGCTGTAATACAGCCTTGGTAAACTGTCATTTTACAACATAATTGTTTCAAAGCACATTGTTACAACGATACATCTCCATAAAATATGTGCAGCAAAGAATCAGAATTACAATAAATAAACCTGTAGTAGGAGAAGCTGAAAACTCTTCTTTTTTTCGTTGATCATTCTTTGCTAAATATGCCATCGGGCAATTGAATGGTTTTAATTAAAACTAAAAAGTCACATCCTGCACTTTTGAGTAACACATCTGGATTATAACATGTTTTTAATCTCACATCACCATGGTGTATTGATTTTAGTTAAAAATATTTATTAATATTGATTTGCCATTACCAGCGCCCGGCCTGGCTCTCTTATTTGAAGAGATAAGGTTTTGTGTTTGCCTTTGCTTAGTGATGATTTTTCTGCATCTGTTTGTCATCCAGATCCCTCCTCTCAGATCAATATATTGATTCGCCGCTATAGGACGGTTACTTTCATGGTAGACGAGGCTGACTTATGCTCTCAAGGTCACTCTGTGTATTGAAATCAAAGGCCTGTAGCATCTGCAGCAAAGCGCCCGACATCTGAAGGGTGTAATTGATTTAAGTGTGTACGTGGGTGTTGGAAGAACACAAGACAGTAGCGCTGGAGTCAATACAGCTGAGTATGTGAAAGTAAAGGAGTGTATGGAAAAGGAGGGAGGAAGAGAAATGCACAGTGAATACATGTTTGACACAACATTCATCTCATTTATGGCCTAAATAGTTACAGTAGTACAGTTAGTACATGCGGAAGGAGTATTATGTATGATCAATTACACCCATGCACAATACTGATAGACAGAAAGGATTTCTTTGGATTTTTTTAGTATAGTGAGGTCACTGCTTGAATAATACATAGTGGACAAACCTTTATTGTCCATTAATAGTAGTAGGAGGGTATTATGTATCATGTGGGCATTTGTAGGAACAGGAAGTAATAAAACAAAAGGCACAAAAACTGGAAAAGAAAGGAGATCAATCAAATTATTGTCTTTTCTGTTTAACTTAAAATATGTTTTGTTAAAAATCTGTACTCAAGGGTAGACAAAAGCCTTGATGGAAGTATTTATTTACTCTGGTGGCCCTTGTCTTTTATAGCAATCAACTCTCTAAATCTTTTCTCATGATCTTGATGACTTTGAAAAACGTTTACTTTTATCCCTATAAAATAGCCGAGCCGTAAAACCTCAGTCCAATTGAGGACGTCGCTTTCATATCCATCTACTGCTGCAATAATAGTTAATGTACTGTAAACTGTAGTAAATCTGCTGTATAACTCAGCACCACTCCCTTTGAGCTTGAGTATGCGTCCTCCGAAGTGGCCGCAGTTAATAGGGTTGTGTTAGTTAACAAGCCTGTGAAGCCTTCGTCAGCGGCATTATCGCAGCAACACACCGGCACAGGCTGCTTTATCACCGGTCTGTATGGCTGTGACAGCAGACAGCTCCAAAATTAGCCACTCAGAGAGTATGCCAGAGAGACGATGGCATTATTACACATTCCCAACTGTGTGTGAATGCCAGGAAAACTGATATGCCGCTTGTTTTGCAGACACGTACACACACACAGGTAAGGAGGAGAGTGTTACCTCTGCCACTGACTTAGCGAGGGGTGTGCATGGAGCAGCGCCTCTTATTATTAGCAGCAGTGTTGGCTTTGGCGTCGGGAGAGAAGAGGGCAGCCTGGCTCAGACAGCAGTCACACCAATTTACAGGTTTGACTGAGAGAAAGAGGTCGACTAGAGGAGAGAATTAAAGAGCGTTTAGAGCTGTGAAATGGAGTGGAGTCGGGGAGAATGAGCCACCGCTAGATGTGTGATGCGTTCATGTTGACTTTACTGCAGGGTTTTATTACACCGGTCTAAATGTGTTTGCTTTATTATGCAACACTTGGCAGAAAATCCACAAGCATAGCATTAGGTGTTTGAGACATGAGCATGTCCTTGTGGGAAAAAAAATTCTGAGAGTCATAGAGTGCCCAGGATATGCTCAATACCATTAGAATTTGAGCCTAATCATGTTTTACACTTATTTTTTTTCTACAAAACAAAATAAATCTTTATTTTATTTTGATTCATAGAGTTGCAAGAAATGTTTATCTTGTCTAAAAGCTTATAAATTTGACTGCAAAAAAGCAAAGAATTGGCCTTACCTGACTTACCTGTCACCTGCCACTTCAGGTCAATACAGGAAAAAGATGTCCTTGGCTCTATTTCTTTGTGTCTATTCATTCATTAACTTTCTTCCGCCTGGTCCTATTAGGGGTCGCAGGTGATTGGAGCCAGTCAGCCAGTCTCAGAAACTTTGGGCCTGAGTGGGGTACACCCCACAGTAACACTTGGAGGACATGCAGACTCCTCACAGAAAGGCTGGAGTTGACTGAGGATGTTTGAGTAGGGCGGGATTTGAACTCACAACCTTCTTGCTGTGAGGCAGGAGCGCTAACCACATCCCTGTTCTTTCTATTATGTCTAATTTTGACTGTTTTTTTTCTTCTGTTTATTTAGCTGAAGCAATTCACAACATGGCCATGGACACCAACTCAATGACACTGCCCCTGTCGGACCCCAACGCCTGGGCTACAGCCATGAACAACTTGGGGATGCCTCCAATGGGCATGAGCGGTCAGCCACTCATGCAAGGTATGGTCCTGCTGGGATTTCATCAGAAAACAAAACACATTTTTTCAGGGGTTATTCTTCAGAGTTGAGGTTTTTGTACTGCACCAATGATAAAATGGCTTAAAGAACTGAATACACATTTTCACTGCTTCAAATTCCAAACTATTGACTTAAATCTGTTTGGATACCATGTTATTGCCATCCTTAGAAAACAGTAGTAGCATCACTATAATATTGTTTCTCACCGATTGCCTTGCTATCTACTGTATAACATTACTTAGAGAAGCACCCTCCCACTCTTCATCTCTGAAGAGTGACTGCCCTGCATTTCACTCTCCTCAGTAAAAAGCCTTCCCCTAAAGCCTTTTATAAATCACTTCCCACTTCTTAGCTTAAATGCACTTTCATATTTGAAATATGCTCTGCTTGTGCCAGTGTATGAGTGTGCGTTTATGTACAGTGTTGCATGTGCAGAAACTAACAGTCTTCCAAATGCACTTTGGCAGAAATAATAAAGGAAGCACACACTCACAGCACAAGCCTGCTAGATTTCAAATATCGTAAACAAAAGGCTGGAAGAGAGGATGCTCGAGTGGCAGAAGAAACGTGTATGTAGAGGATGCAGAGTGATATAATCTAGGGATGAACCACTCTATAGATGGACATAGGGCTGGGCGATATGGCAAAAATGTGATCTCGAAATAAAATATCCATATTGAACGATAACGATTTTCGATATTCGATACAAGTTGTTAATGCTTCCAGCTTAAAAATAGTATGCCTGAATGACTGAAGCCACAAAAATGAGAGGGTTCATTAAATTACACTTTAAAAGTATAGTTTACTAAAAAAAAATTACACATTTCCAAAATGTAAACATAATACTATTGTAAACATAATTTGTAAACATTACAGTTTTTTTCCAACCAGAAGACTAACTGTAAACAGTGTCTGGCGTTAAGAGGTACATTAAATGTGCAAAATATAAACATAAAAATATACAACTTCTAGCAAGTGCACACAATTTGTAAAACTTTCAGTTGTATTTTTTTATTCTTTTTTTGCCAGGAAGACTGGTCTGTAAAAAGTGTCTGGATTTAAGAGGTATTTTAAATGTGCAAAACGTAAACATAAAAAAAATATACAACAACTAGCTAGTGCACACAATTTGTAAAACTTTTACAGGTTTTTTGCCAGAAACACTAGTCTGTCCACTGTGTCTGGCTTTAAGAGGTAGATTAAATTTGCAAAATGTAAACAAAAATATTCAACTTTTAGCTAGTGCACACAATTTGTAAACTTTTACAGGTTTTTTGCCAGAAACACTAGTCTGTCCACAGTGTCTGGCTTTAAGGCTGCCCTGTGGCAGGACACTATATTACCACCTGTGCTAAAAGCACGCTCTGAGGGTGAGCTGGTGGCAGGAATACACAGGTAACGTTTTGCCAGGAGGCTCACTCTGGGGTATATTGCTGAATTGATCTTCCACCATTCCAGGGGGTTGGTCTCGCTGTCTGCATCTCCTTTCTGTTTCCTGTATGAGATGTGGCGGAATGCGCATGCCGGGTCTACACAAAATGAACGACTCGCTTCTCTGAGATGACTAGTTGTTCCCGAGTCATATTAAAGACTCGTTCAAAAGAACGAATCGTTCATGAACGACTCATCACTAGGGGTGAATAACTCCTGCTCTGACTGCAGCTGGGAGGGGCTGCTGCGCGAGGACTGGGCCGACTATGAGTGCTTTGGGATGGGGTGGGGCCCGCGCAGCACCCGCTGCTCATTTATTAGAGTAAGAACGATGTGTGCTTTCACTTCAGAAAGTCTCCAAAAGTCTCCAATAACTCCAGAAAAGTCGCTAGATTTGTCGCTAGTCGCTTTTTGAAAATTTGTCGCTAGAGGGGTCTGAAAACTCGCTAAATATAGCGACAAAGTCGCTAAGGTTGCAACACTGCTGACGTGCACGCTGCTGTCGCATATTTCTGCTGTGTGATTGGTTCTTGGATCTTTTTCTTCTTCTCTAGTATTATTGGCGGATCGCAACCAATTGTTTCCGGTGCATACCGCCACCTACTGTACCGGAGTGTGTAATTCATGTTCTAGTACTTCCGGTTATGGTTCATGGATCAATCCATATCGAGTGAAAATGTCCGGAGCTTATCATCGTTATCGATTTAAATTTTATCGCGATTCGATGTGATATTGTTTATCGGCCCAGCCCTAGATGGACATCATTTATGTCAAGTGGAAGAAGTATGCATAGGACAAAATAACTATTTTAAGTCACGCCACGGTTTTCAAATGTCACAATACTCAAGCTATGATGATAACCATTCATACAGTGAGATAAGATTCTTGTGAATGACACTAATGAGGCAAGAAATTATACATTTTCAACTGTTGGATCGAACTGGATGTTAGTTTGGAATTAGACAAAGACTATTCACACTATTGGCTTTCAAATAGAGGAGCAGAAATAGGCCAATACACTAGACACTAGGCCTGCACGATAAATCGTTATAAAATCGCGATCTCGATTCACCCTGTTCACGATTTAATTTTTAAATGACTTCGATTAAAAAAAAATAAAAAAAATCAGCCTTAATTTTAAAAGGACCGCTCTCACAGGATGTCACCCTCAGCCAACGACAAAGCGCCTTTTAGTCTCGTGTTTCACTCGTCGAGCGAGCGCGGTAGTTCGGAAATAAACAAAATGGATATTGATGAAATCCCAGGTCCTTGTGACGAGAATCAGCCAACCACTCAGTCTCAACTTCTTCCGAAAAAAGGCTCACATTTGGTGGTGTGGAAGTATTTTGGATTCAAGCAAGAAGACGAGGGTCAATCTGGTGTGATTTGCAAGGTATGCTTTGCCTTGTTGCACCGCAAGGTAACACCACAACCAGCAATTCAAAGACAAGGTGCCGCTATATATACAAAATAAATTATTAGTTTTGATACTGCAACTGCACTTCAATGGCCAATTGCTCCTTTTCTTTAGACACTGAACCCTCAGAATGTTGAATGACGTAGCCTATTTAGAGCCATGTTCAGGCCATATTCAGCGTTAAACTTCTATTTTTGGTAACCTACTTGAATGGCCAGTTGAATGTTAATTGTACAAAAGGCAAGCAGTTGAAGAGTGTTTCTTCTTTATTCATTGAAGCCTCTATGTTTACAGGCTTGTGGTGATGTGCAATGTTCTATAGGTGCCAAAACAAATTTTTGGTACTTCCAATTTGTTTTGTTTTGTCATGGTTCATGTGTGCAATAAACATTACATTTCATGAGAAAAAAAATCGTTGTAGAGAATCGTGATATCAATTCTAAGCTAAAAAATCGTGATTCATATTTTTCCCAGAATCGTGCAGGCCTACTAGACACTAGCAGAGTCCTATTTGTACAAAATAGACTAAAATTACTATACCATTTCTTTTCTTCCAAACTTTTCGGCTTGGATAGTCTCCTGGTAAACGATTGATGTCCCTGTGCTAACAACACAGTTTGTTAAAGGATCTGCGCCCTCTACTGGCTAAAGGTTATGCAGTTCCTATTTTATGACACAAATTGTTAAACCTCGCTGACCTTATGTAGGTGGAGATCAGTGTTGGTCATCTTACATTTACATTTACATTTAGTCATTTAGCAGACGCTTTTATCCAAAGCGACTTACAAGTGAGGAAAACAATGGAAGCAATTTTAACAACACAAGGTACAAAAAGCATAAGTGCACAAAAACTAGTCAGTTTAAACCCAGCACAGTATACAAAGCTAAGGATAAGAGAAGTTTTTTTTTTTTTTTTTTTTTGAAGAAAGGAATCGATAGAAAGGAAGTAGAACTCAGTGTTTGTCAGTCAGGTGTTGACGGAAGAGATGTGTTTTCAGGCGTTTTTTAAAGATGGCTACAGAATCTGCTGATCTTGTAGCAGCAGGTAGATCATTCCAGCAATGTGGAACAGAGCCAGAGAAGGTACGTGAGAGTGATTTTTTACCTTTTATGGACTGTACCACCAGACGTTGTTCATTTGCAGAGCGCAGGGATCTGGTAGGAACGTAGGTCTGTATTAGTGAGTGAAGATATGAGGGTGCAGAACCAGTGGTGGTCTTGTAGGCCAAGAGCATAGCTTTGAACTTGATGCGGGCGTCAACCGGGAGCCAGTGTAACCTAATGAATTGAGGAGTTACGTGTGCTCTCTTTGGTTCATTAAAGACCACTCTTGCCGCTGCATTCTGGATCATCTGCAGAGGTTTGGTTGTGCAGGCAGGGAGTCCAGCCAGTAGAGCATTGCAATAATCCAGTTTGGACAAGACAAGAGCCTGGACTAGAATTTGCGTAGAGTGCTCTGATAGGAAAGGACTAATTTTCCTAATGTTGTAGAGGATGAATCTACAGGACCGGGTGGTGCTGGTGACATGACTTGTGAAGTTTAGCACTTACTTCAAAAAAGTAATTAGTTACAGTTACAAATTACTTCTCCCAAAAAGTAATTGAGTTAGTAACTCAGTTACCACATTGTAAAAGTAACTCAGTTACTCGGCAAAGTAACTGAAGTTATATTATGTTCTATAACGGTATTACGTTCTATAACAGCTTAAGCATCAAATATGTTTAAATTAACTGATTGAAGAATAAAAACACTATTATACAGTATTTTAGAACATTTGGTACTTATTTCAACTCAATCGATTGCAGTCTGACATATAATATACATAGAAATAAAAACAAATAAAAAATAAATATTGAAAATAAAATTAAATGGCAAAATTAAGTCACACAAATGTAAACCTGTGTAAAAAGAAACAAAGGGAGACCTGGCCATTAAGTAGTGCAAATCTCTGTACCTGTAAATTATTGCACAATAAACAGAACACAATCCAACTCTCTGTAGATTAACATGTTGTTCATTCTCAAAGAAAATGAATTATACATTAATCTATTCTAAAATACTCCTCATCTAACAACTAAACCAGTGGTTGTTGCTGACATGTAAAATCGAGTGTTGCTTGTTTTAACATTGGCTCTGTCTCCACTGGAACTCACGTTAGCTTCATTTGGGGTTAGCAGCAGCAACAAGTGTCGTGTTAGCATGTGTTGATGTGAGGTGCTTCATAAGATTTGAGTTACTTGAGGCAGACATGGATAAAGTCTTTTTTCCTGGACATAGCATGTTACAGAAACATTCTTGCCTTTAATTTCAATTAACAAGAAGTAGTGCCGGTACTGCCAGTTCGAGAACGCCACCTTTGAATTTCCCTGGCTCCATTGTCGCTGACGCTGTCTTGTGTTTAGTGGAAGTCGGAGCGTGCAGTGAGACCGCGTGAGCCAATCAGCAGCCCCCCCCCCGCTCTCTCCAGCAGCAGCTGATGTGTAGCCAAAGCATGACACCTCGCGCTTTATTCAACCAAATTGTAGTAACGCAACACTTTATATTCTCAGTAACGATAACGGCGTTACAACGATGGGAATAGTAATTAATTAGATTACTGAAACGTTTTACTCTAACGCCGTTACTTCCAACACTGGTGGAGATCATCCAGGACATATTCATTAAAAAGTTTCAAAGAAGGCATCTTTACGTACGTTTAATGGTGGAAGACTTTTTGCCCCTCATCTAGGGGCTTTGTCACTTCTAAAGTAAGATTCTCCCCCTGCTATAGTAAGAAAGAGTTGCAATAATATAATATAATGGTATAGATGAGACAGTTTTTATTGATTAATGTAGACCTAAGTGTATATGTGTATTTATCACTACAAATCCACTAGCAGAGTTTTAAATGTACTATATAATTTAAACGGTTATAGACTTGGGAGCGGTTTCTGACACAGCCTTTGTTAGTTACAGGGCTATTCAAGTATCGAATGCATGCTCTTCCTCTTTGTTTTATTCCGTCTCAGTTGTCATGGAGCGGCACAGGTGTAGCTAATAACTTTAACGGCGTCTCTGCATGTAATCCAGGACATAGCAACACAGCCTTAAAACTAGCACACAGAAAATGGGACACAGCAATTAATAATGTTATTAGCTGCACCTGTGTTTGGCAGGGCTACCCTGAGACCGTTGCTACATTTAACAAGGCCAGCGTTAGCCTCGGGCCACACTTTAAACAGGTACATATGCTGTTGGAGACTATAAAAAGACCTTGATCAATGCGCCAAAGAATAAGGCAACCTTTAACTGGTATAATGCACCAGCTTTTTTTGGTGTTTAGAAGAGAGGCAACCAGGCATTGCTAACAAAAGGACTGAGTACTGTACAATGTAGTCCTTTCAATTGGAACTTATTCAATAATAGTGGTTCAAATGACAGAACTAGGCTTTAACCACCAACTGAAGTTTTATTTTGTTATTTTCCTTTTTTATTATTTTATTTTTATTATCATCAATACATGATATACATATGAAAAAAGTGTGAATATGTGTGTGTATATCCCCTCGCAAATCATCAGGACAAACCGCTGGTGTTTCCCTACTGTGTTCCCAGTCCATGTGTCCTCCTCCCTCTTCCATCCTAACTCACCAGCCCAAATTACCTACATCTCATTTGTGTCTTATTACTGCTGAGTCAGCCGCCAACATCCCGAGCCAAAGTGAAGCACACCCAGTTCATCTGCTCCTAACGCAGGCCTGCACTTTGTCAAAGTGAAGTGCTCATCAGGGTAAAAAAGCATATCCATAGAAAATTTAAGTAATTCTAATAATTATGCATCAATAATGTAAGTGATGTATTTCGCTCCAAAAAGTACAAAGATAAAGTCATATTTAAATTTCACAAATGCGCTGTGTTTCATATTGCAACACCCAAGTGTATATATAAATTACAGGCAGGCCTATATTTTCTACTAATGCATATTTAATTCACTTAAGGAGAAATATGCAAGTGGGATGAATATTTTTTGACCATTTTCCCTTTTCTCTGTATTAAAATTGTATAAGGAGAAGCTTAGCGTTGGCTACTAATTGCGTCTCTTATGTGCATATCTCACGAAACATAGTTCTTTTTGCTTTTTATGCTTTTATTTAGCAGTCACCAGAGATTTTCATGGCTTTTTTGCAACTAAATTCCCTGTGAACACAAAGCACAGGCACAAACACTTTCACATGATGTCACACACAGTCTTATTCTGCCATGCGGCACTTATCGCCAGAACACCTTGTGCCTTTGAAGTAATCCAGGTGGATTAGATATTGATTCTCTGTCATGACCGAACATCATCTCTGTCTGTGTTTTGTTTCACCTCTAAACAACAAGAGAGAATTCACTGTCAACCTCTTTGTCCTTTCCCGTTTGATATGGTCCGGGGCGTGTGAAAGCTATTGGTCATACTTTCTTTTGGTTTAAGAAGGGTTTTCATGTGTCACTTTCAGACTCATTCATTAATGGTAGCTGCCTGAGCTGGAGTGCTTTTGTTAAACATCAGAGTTTGCCCACTCTTTTATCCAATGTGAGCCCATAATGTGTTTTTTACGCTGCCTTTGGCCAAGAGGATTTATCCAGACAGACCACTGGGTAAACAGCATACTGTATGGGCAGAGCGTTCACGTCTCTGCAGCCTTGCACACTCCAATGATGATGGTTTATTTCTATTAGTGAAGTGTGGAAGAGTGTTGACAGAAAGTGATTGCATCAGTGAGGTTTGGCTAGATTATTTTTGGGATGTTAGTAGTCTTATTGTCAAAATTCACAATCTCATTCTTTATGGTTTATCCTTTACGGGTTGTGGGGGTGCTAGAGTTTAGTTGGGTATACCCTGGACAATCGCAGGTTAATTGGAGAGCTAACACTTAGGGCCCATTAACACAACAATGCCCAAATTGTAAGCGTTTGCAATTTGAAATCTTGTAAACTGCGCTCTAGAGAAAAAACACTGCCAGACTACTATTCTATATATAAAGTTAATTTAAATTTTAGCAACATTACTCCTAACATTAGTTTTGATGAGCATGGCATGGGCAACAGATGAAGAGTCATAGCCTAAATTGAATATAACATAACCCGAGTCACATTTGGAGGATTTGTTTTCTCATGACAGCACAGCAATAGTTGGCCTGTTAGAGCAGCTTGTGAGTAGTTTGTGAGGTTTAGATGACCTAGGTTTCCCGAAAACATCTCAGAACAGTAGACAAACACTGATACCTGGAGGCAAACAGGACCTAAAGCCTCTGAGGGGCAAAAGCCAACACAATGTACAGCAAACAGTATCGATCAGCAGCAGGACTGGACACAGTTAAATTTATAGAACAGTTTGGAAGGTGAGTTGGGGTCTTGTCTCTCTGGAGGAAAAGAAAACACAGGAAATGGCTGCACATTGTCCTCTGCAGATTTTGTTGTTACCATTGTAGACATTATAAGCTACATATCTATTTAAGGAAACAGACCTGTTGGAACAATTCAGTTAGATACTTAAGTGAGTGCTTTATAAAAGAAGGGTTGCCTATAATGTTTACATGAATTACATTTGCAGACCGAGCCAAACCATAAAGTCAAACAAAGTGACAATTTGACATACACCATGTGTTCTGTCATAAATCAGACACTTTTATTTATTAAGATAATTGTTACCATGTTTAAATCCTGAAGTAAATCGTTGATGCAATGTGGATTGTTGGACTAAAGCAGAGATGGAAAACCCAGCAGGATTCAACATCTGGTTTCAACATCTTTGACATGTGACAGAGACGGAGAGTATATCCTATTCCAGGAGCATTCCCCATGTATTTCCCCACCCTTCGTCGGGATTTTCTCGGACTGTAAGTAAAACCAGATGGGAACCTATAGACTTGCCCCTCTACTTCTGTCCTAATACAGACCTCCCAGAAGGTTTGAGTTATCCTAAATATTGTGTGTAGCCATATACTATTTAAATATGCTACATTCTTTTGCAACTTTCCATCCTTTTGAACACTGTAACTGCATTGTTTTAACACACTATCTGCAATTTTCTTGAGCCCCCAGATTTATTTTGCTTAAATAGCCTAAAATATCAAATTTCATTGGTGAGTTCCACTGGAAACTGCAGTAATATTTTGTTTCTTATTAAAGACCTGACCTTGAAAGTTCATTTTATTTCCTTTTCAAACATGAGGAATAGGCATCTGTAATAATGTTTTCTCTAGAATGACGGTTAGTTTGCCAGTGACCTCCTTCATTCATGGCTGGTTATTGAACATGGAAGTTGCAAGGAAGTACCAGAAGAACACCAATACACACATTCATGTTTAGGCACATTTACATTGGTTTGCATCGACTTAAGTCACAGCATGACATAAACTCTAAAGTCTCCCTTTACCCTAAATTCTTGCAATGCATGGACGTATGCATTTTGTTCTTATAGTCCTCTGCTGACTTTGTTGACATATTTGTCTCTCTGTTACTGCTATAAGGAAGCCATACTTTTCACAGGCATGTATTTGCAGGTTTATCAAAATTAATATAGTAAATACACATTTCAACTCCCGGCAGAAGGGATGGGCAGACTCAAGGGACTGCAAACTATTTCACCAAATAAACAGCAACCTCTTTGTCTGCTTCATCCTACACCTCTTCACTGCTCCGTCACTGTGCACAAACAGAAAACACAAACCCTAGCGGAATATATAATCCAACTTAGTGCCATGTCTCATAACCTATCATATCGACAGCAAACTTATTATGAATCTAAAGCCCCCAGAGCTGCCAGATATGCATCAGTGTCTTCTCATTCCCCCACATTAGCTCACCTGGATTAACATCAGAATACATCAGCTGACAGTCATTCCCTTTGCTGTAAGCTCTTTTCCGATCCTTGGACCGAATGCCGTGTCCCTTTTTTGCTGACGGTTCGGGAGGTGCACTGGGAAGGTGCCAGAAGATTTTTGGCTGCATGTAGGCGGACAGCGCGCAGAGGAACACTCACTGACTTTGGATATACTGTGTGTCTAAAAAAAATTGTTTTTGCTGTATTATAGAACTGCAGAGAAACGGGACGGTTATTCTTCTCTGTGGCAGATCCATAAGATTGTTGGCAGGCTATTGTTAAAAGCTAGATTTGTTATGGAGATGGACTCATTGAGGTGTCAGATAAAGAAGAGAGATTTTAAAAGACAATGCAAGGAAACTGATTTCTATTTAGATGTGATGGGAAAATAAGATAGAATAACTCTTTAAAACATGGAAAAATGTTTCATATAGAGATTGCTGGGGAAGTGTCCCGTTTATAAAAAAAAAAAAAAAAAGAAGTGTGAGGAGGTGAGGGTGACTCTTGGCAGAAATCGAAAGAGGCAGATTCCAGCCACTGGAAAGGTTCCAGGTGGTGTGGCTAGCTCGCCTCATTAGAGAATATTATCCAGCATGCCTCACAGCGACCGCTTATGTCTCCCGCTACCCCCACTCGACACCGACCGCTAGGAGCAACGTTTACCCTGGAACGCAGAGGAGAATAAGCCAGGGAGGACAGTGGAGGAGAATAGCATTAATAGCTAGGAGCTTAATATCAAATGTCAGTTTTTTTTATATATATTTTTTCATTCCCTCTGCACTTTTTGATTGATGGGCAGCTCCGAATGTAATTACTTTCATAAAACCCTAAGGATATACATTGTTTAACATCAGAAAGTCATGATGGAGAGGGGAGTTTGTGCCCATCTCCATTGTAGTAAAATGAGAGTCAAAGCTTACTGTATGTATAATTTTGCCTTTGAAATAAATGGCATGGATTTTTTATAATGCTTTTCCACCTACTAGGCACTCAAAGCGCTTTTACATAAAGCTCCCATTCACCCTATTCACTAAAACATCCTAAAACACCACTGGAGGCAAGGAGGGTTAAGTGTCTTGCCCAAAGACACAACAACAGTACAGTATAAACTCGGAAGAGCGGGAATTGAACCGCCAACCATCCGGTTATAGGAAAATCTCCACTGGGCCCCCATGTACTGAATGTACTATCCATTTCCATCTCACATGATGCTCATGTGCTTTTCTGTAAAAAAAACATGTCCACAGTTTACAACACTATTACAGACAGAGATGCCTTCAATCTGTATTGTTGTTTTACTGTGTGTGTATTTTGTTCACTGAAAAGGAATCAAACATAAAAAATAGTTAAGATGCCCTATCTATCACACTAACAGTCTTATGATCCTTATTGAGCTGACATTTTCATTTTTAAAGGCATTTTATGCTGGTTTTCAGGCCAGTGTTTGTGCCCCATGCTTCCCAATGGGTGTCGTTGGTGAGTAAAAGTCAAACTTAGCTTTACTTTGAGTTTAAATTAACACTTTAAATGGGGCACCTGCTGTATTTTCTCTCCGGAAAATGTCCCTACCATGTAACAATGTTGGAATGAATTACAATTTTTATGAAAACCCTGCATATTATGCCTTTAATCTGGTAAGGGGCGCAGTGGCTCAGTGGTAGAGGGGTCGTCCTTCAACCGGAAGTCGCCGTGTCCTTGGGCAAGACACTTAACCCTCCTTGCCTACAGTGGTGTTCCAGCTGTAACACTGGTGAATCGAACCTTAATGTAAGTCGTTTTGGATAAAAAGCGTCAGCTAAATGACTAAATGTAATCTGTTGCCTTTGTGCTAAACCTGAAGAAAGGTAGTTTTACCTTAAGAGAAATACAACAAACATATTTTCTGGTAACTGGTTATTAGACTTGTTATATCAACATATCAAAGGTTGACACACAAAAAAACAAGCTTTATTACAGGCTAATCAACGTGATCTTGAGATAATGCCAATAAATATAAATCATGATTCATTCACAAGTTGCATGTCACCAGCTACAATGCACACAAACATAAGGTTATTTAAGCTTTCTGCATCCCTGTGAATAAGCAATAGCACTGCACAGCAATTGGAGTTGCAACAAACCATCAACTAAATTCCAGAGAAAAAGTGCAGATAGATAGAGTGGATGTGAGGCACCAGGACGATGTGTATGTTGATGCATATAATGTATTGAATAATTGCACAGAGGGAATAATCTATCGTCTATACTGTTGACAATGCAGATGAGAAACTTTGGAGCATCTGGAAATCCTCGTGTCCAAGTAAATCTCTTTTATTAGGAACTGCTCAGCTTCATGCCTGCTTGATTTGATGTGGATAAATGCATAGCCATCAATGTACACACACACACCCACACACACACCGCTGGGAACATGAGCAGCACTGCAGTGAAATTGCAGCAACCATGTCCTCATGTAACGAGATCACTTTCCCCTGTGTCTGCTTTTGACAGAAATGTGTTCAACAATTTTAGCCAGGAACTCTGGTGCGTTGTGTTGACAGAAAATAAATAAATAAAAGGATTGACAGTATAATTTGTAGAACTGTACAATACCATGTACTTTAGAGTAAGGCCAAAGAACAGTTTTCAAGTTGCACAGTCTCTGAACTTTGAACCAATGTACATTCAGCAGGACATCTTTCATCCATCCATCTTTCCATTCACTGTCTTGCAATTTAGAAAAAGCCATTAACCGCTTGGAAACTGGGCTCTGCCATTCCTCTCACTTCGACACCTGCTCAGACACTGAAGGTGAGGTCATCAGTAGAAAAAGAAACGCTGGATCCCATCAATTTTAATCTCATTCTTCCTCCTCCAATTAAGTCCTTGAGCTGGTTTTATTACTCTAATGTATTTATTACCTCTCGCTCCAGGGAGCCATTTCTGCTCCTCTTGTGCATATGTCTTTATTCTTCTGCAGTCTTGTTTAAGTCCATGGTCTTGTCTTTTACTCTAGATTAAGACAACTCGCTTGAGAATAATTATTATACTGTGTTATTAAGATAATAATTTTACAGATTGGTCAAGTTTTTTCTGCTTCTGTTACCACCAGTAGCAAAGGGGTAGTTATTCTTTTGAATAAGACTCTTCCATTTAAATTACAGTCATGCATCAAAGATTAATATGGAAGATTTGTCATCATTAATGGTATCATGGTGACATACCAATGATTTTTTTTATTTTTTAACAAAAGCATTCCTAAAATTTACTGAATCTTCCCTCAACAGTAACTTTAGTGGGGGGCAACTTTAACTGCTTACTTAACCCTTTAGTTGACAGACGTCCTCCTTGTAACTCTCCCTCAACAAACCAGGCAAATGCTCTCTCTATTTGCGATGAGATGGGTCTTACTAATGTGTTGCGGACTCTTCACCCGACCAAAAAATAATTACCATTCTACTCTTCTCTTCACAAATGCCACACAGGTATTGATTATTTTCCTTTCCCTAAATCTGAAATACAACAGGTGTATTCCTGTGAGATTGGTAATCAGTGACCATGCAATACTGTTGCCTGTAAGAAGTAGGCAATGGAGGTTTGCTATGCCTTTTGAAAGATGAAATATGTATTTATTATTGGACCAGTGAATTTAAAATGTTCTTTATATTGATTCTGAATCTCCCGATAACCCCTCTCTGTGGTCAGGGTTCAAAAAACGAAAACAGAGCAGCAAATAAAACTTGACCCGTTTCTGTTGCTAAAACTGTACCAGCAGCTCTTGACTCTGCTGACTCAACAGGCTAAATGTGCAATCAACAGGCTAAATGTGCAATATTGTTCTCTAAACAGAGAGATAGACTCTAAACAATTACCTCAATTGTAGATGCCACTGGCTCTTGTTATTTTGACAATAAAAGCATTAATAATATTTTTCTGGAGTTTTACAATCGACTCTATGAATCAGACATACCTCCTGGAACTTCTGAAGAAATGGACTCTTTCCTGTATGGTCTTACCCCCTCCACTGTCACAAGTACAGGGCTCAGAAGGCTCAATCAAATGCTCCTATTACCAAAGAAGAAGCCCTTGTAGCACTTTAAACACTGCTGTTAGGTAAAGCACCTGGGCTGGATGGCTTAACTTGTGAATTCTATCATGAGTTCCACCATGTGCTGCTACCCCTTCATGGCAATGTTTGATCATTCTTTCATAACTTTTTCTCTCCCTCGGGGAGCAGATGTCACACACATTCATTAATTTTACTACCGCATTGTCCCGTTAGGGGTCGTGGGTGATTTGGGCTTTAGGCGGGGTACACCCTGGACAATGGCCAGTTAGTTGCAGAGCTAACATTTAGAGACAGACAAACAAAGAATCATTCACTCTGCCATTCATTCACTAGGACACTTTAGAGTTGCCAATTAACCTATTCATGTCTTTGGACAGTGGGAGGAAGCCGGAGTACCCGGAGAAAACCCACAGTAACACGTGGAGGACATGCAGACTCCTCACAGAAAGACCGGAGTCAGCCGAGAATGTTTGAGTCAGCCGGGTTTTGAACTCACAACCTTCTTGCTGTGAGGCAGGAGTGCTAACCCCTCTGCCGCGTGCACCCAATGTCACACTCATCCTTTAAAAAAAATTTGGTCAAGTTGAAAAAAATCTTGGTAAATTATTATCCAAGATATTAGCACTCCTTCTGGAAAAAGTTCAGCCTTTCATAATCAAAGAAGATTAGACTGGCTTTATCAAGGGCAAGATCTTTAGTCACAACATTAGAAGATTCTGAACATAATTAAAGACACTGACAGCATGGTCATCTTATTGGATGCAGAGAAAACCTTTGATTGTGTCGAGTGGCCCTATTTGCACCACATTTACACAAATTTAATTTGAAAATATTATAAGATGGGTCAAGTTATTAAACAATAACCCCTTAGCCGCAGTAATTACAAATGGTTGTAGATCTCCTAGTGTTTCATTCACCGCACGACACATCAAGGCTGCCCTCTTAGCCCTGGTAGTAGAGCCTCTAGCCGAGGCCATTAGGCCTGTTTAACCAGATGTTTAAGGCTAATTTTACACCCTTCCTAGACAACATTAAAGAACTGGAAAGATGGACCCCACTCCCTTTGTTACTGGGCAGTGTCTGTTTAAAATAATTGTGCTTCCTAGCAATACATTGAATTACTATACCCATTACAAATGGTTCCTTTTTTACTTTCAGAATGCTTGGACACACACGGGGATCAAGAAAATGTGTGATTTGTTTACCATTGCCATTTCATTATTTTATCTCCAAGTCAGAGACTTCATATTTAAGAAAACAACACTTACTTTTGATACCACAGTATCCCCAATAGAGAAGTTACTGCTCAAGAGCCCAGCTAAAAAGACAATGACTTGCTTTTATAATGTGCTGAATCAGATGGATGCACTGGTTGTATTAGATGTGACACAAATGTGGAAAACTGAATTAGGTGTGACTATTGATGAGGATAAATGGGAGTATATTTGGAACCAGACTAAAAACAATCTGTTTATAACCATGCCAAGCTCCTACAGTTTAAAATGATTCACTGTGTACACATTTTCCAAAGTAAAAGATACAATATGAACCCTGTGTTTAAAATGTAAATCAGTGGAAAGGGCTTTTACTCAGTGTTTGTGCAGATCATTTGGACAGACATTTTGGAAGTTATGAGGAGGATATTTGGAGTAACTTTGAATGTGGATTCTGTATCTCTGCTTTTATATATATATATATATATATATATATATATATATATATATATATATATATATATATATATATATATATATATATACTGTATATACTCATACCAATCAACATACAAAAGAAAATGTTACCCTTTGTACATGTCTCCAATTTGTCAGGTGCCAGTGCAGTTACTGCCTACTATATTGGACATTAAATGTTTGTCTGATGTCCTGTGAAGGATTTATTATTGTGAACAGCGATCCTGCATGTGGGGATTTCATTATACACCCTGTGGCATAATTGTCAGCTCCACATTCCCCCCAAGTAACAGTGATGCACATAGTGGAGGGCAGCGTCATTTCCATTTCAAAAAGCCTCATACTGGGACGTGTGTGTACTTGAATGCATGTGGATGCGGCTGTTATTTTCCAGTTGGAGTGGAAATCAATACTATCTAAAACTTGTGTAATGCAGGCCCAGCTGTGCACATTATCCATAGGGTCATCGTTCAAACGGGTAGAGTGACATTTTGACTGACTCTGTAGGAACTTCTTAAAATATGCACATTGTTTGCGCCATGATTTATTTATGAGTGGCTGGGTATCGTCATTATGTGTGGGCTGTTGGTGTGTTACTGCAGTTGACGCGCAAATAATTTATGGACAATGCAGGCTACACAAAGTGAAAAGAAACCTAAAACATTTATTATCCCCTGTGCAAGAATCCAGTTTCTATGTTTAAGTGTCATGTCATTCGGGAAATTAACAGTTTGAGATGTCAGGCTATAGAAATGTCCATCCTCATGCATTTTCATTTTGATAGAGGTGTTGTATTAAAACAAAGCAATTGCTCTGTCCACATTAGTGTTTTACTAATGATGACAGTTTATTTTAATAAGGCATAATTTAGAATCAACTAGTATGGAAAGATACAGCTGTGATTTTCTTCATTATAATGAATCAAAGAAGATAATCCTGAAGCAAACGCAAGATTGTTTTTATTATTCACATCATCATACAATCATCTTTTTAACGTTCCTATCATGGCAAGTTGTATGTATGTGTTTTAAAATAAAGAAAACAAAATACTGACAGTGTAACCTCATTTGTATTTCTTTTGCTGTTTCTAGACTACGATCCAAACCTCGGAATGATGACTGGAATTACACCAATGAATTCAATGATGCCTGGTTTAGGTATGGTCCCCGGTCCAATGTCACAAGAATTACCTGTTATCAAAGAGATCATCCACTGCAAGAGCTGCACACTGTTCCCACCAAATCCCAGTAAGTCACTTCAACGCTTTTGCCCTGTAAATGTGTTCATATGAGCTCTTCTCCTATAGATGGAGGAGCAGGCTGAAAAATGAGTCAGTTTATGACAGATGTCAGCAAGATTTTTGTTTTGATGATTTATCTGCGGAAAGGTTATGCTGTTGGTCAAATGTCTGGCTCATGAGTTTTTTTCAAATTTACGCAAATTTTATTCAGCGTCTCTATAGAGAAGCACTTTATACACTCCTTTTATAATTAGTCTCATCACTATTTAAGACTGCTGACATATTGCAAGTACTATTAAGAAAATCACATCTAATGGTTTTGTATACTCAGACTAGACGTGTTCAGTGGAAAACAGCAGTTTATATTTATCCCACCTCCACCTTCCAATTATCCTGAGTTGGAAACAAAGTGGCAGGGGGTCTTTTGATTGATCCCACCTTCACTGTTTTTTACATTCTCTGCCAGAGAAAAGTTTCTGCCTAGGGACTCTTTTCTTCTTAAGAAGTCTAATATGTCATCTTCAAGGTGACGGAAACCAAAGCTTCTTCACCGCTGGGAGTTTACAAGCCTTTCAAACTGAGAATTGTTTTACAAATATGTTTTTTAACGACACCCATACAGTTGTTTTACTGGTTCATTCTGGCTCCGTATCACCTACCACTGACACGACATAGACATGGGAAAGATTATTTAAGATTATTACCTAAAAACATTTTCCTGGTTTCTCCTCAGGATAGAAAATGCAAACAGCAATGCATCCATGACACAAATGTTAAATATGAAATATGTATTTTGCCTAAATCTTTTGGCAAAGGCAAAAATTGCCCCACAAAATCTGACGCTTAGTTTAGCTTTTTGTTCTCACCGGGGAGATACATTTTTGTACCCCCTGCCTCCTCGCTCTTTCCAAGCTACTGTTTGTGCCATTTTAGCTAAAGCTATAAAGCTATAGCATTATTATAATTCTAAAATGAGTTTCCATGAGGAAGTGAACGTGCATTTTAGCATATGCAGTATTTTCCAGTAATAAACTAATCTAAAGTGCAATTTACTTTGTTCATAGTTTCGACTTTACACTTTGTATAAAAGAGCTCTTATATGGCTTTGCTCATTCTCAGAGGTTACAGTCACTCATGCCTGCAGTGCATTTTCTCCAACCCATTTTCCACAGTCTGACTTCTCCACTCTGTGTGTGTTGCATCGTGATTTTAAAACATTATTGGAATAAAAATGAGAGTCTTGTCTGTCTTTTAAAAAGGGGAATTGCCTCATCCGCTGAGTCTAAAGGTGACCATCTGGGATGTTTATCAAAATGGGGCCAAAAGGTCTAAAAATATATGTACAAAGCCATCGCAAGAAGTTGAAGCATCTGATTGGGATGCGCCTTGGGTTGGCCATGTAGAGTTATTCCGAGCACGTTGCTCAGCAGCAGACACCAAGGTAGATCAAGAAAATGTTGGAGGGTTTATGCTGCATTCCCCACTTGGCCTTGAAACATATCTAATGTCTGAAGTCAGCGAAATCGCTTTTAAAAGTGGGAAATTTAATGTAGCCTGAATTCATCAGTGGAGATAAAACAATTTGACTAGAATTAAATCTTGTTGCTGAAATCTGCCTAGTTGAAACTGCCTCGTCTCCCTGTAGAGAAGGAATGTTTGAAACATTATTGAAGATTTACTCTTATTATGTCACACATACAGTACATTCAATGCTCCCCATGCATGATGATTAGAGATGATGACATGTTTTGCAGCCCCATTGGTTTTGAGACAGACAACTTTTGATGTAGGCAAGGGATGCATTATAAAGCCACCCTGTGTGGTTGAGGTAAATGAGGGATTATTAGTATATGCTGCTCTTGTGCTTTTAGCCGATATCACAGGAAAAAGTGCTGGCATACATGCAACAATGTTACGGGTGCGGTCCATCAAATGTCATTAGCTTTTATCTGTACACTCTCAAGCTGGCACCACGCAGAATCGCCTCGTTTCCAACCTTCAGCTGAGAAACATCAGCCCTGCAGCCTTCCCTCGGCGCTCATCCTCCTCTCCCTCATCTCCTTGGTGTACATAACTTCACCATCAGTGTGCATTTTCAACTCTAGCCTTTCTGAAGCTCTCTTATATCCTCTCCATTTTCTTCACTCAGCAATCGGCCCTGACCTCTCTGTCACCTTCTTTATTGCCTAACTCTCCAAGTCCCATAACTGCACCAACGTAGAGTACAGCATGTAAAACAGCAAGAACTTGATTTAAATATGCAGATGTACTCTGAAGATTGGTGTCTAATTTAATGACCACCAGTCTGCAAACATTAAATTGTCTTATGTAAAATGTAAAAATATAGGTTTCCTTTACCTTTTTTTTTTTACTTTCTAGTGTTGTTCTCTCACAGGACTTGATTGTATATGGCTTCATTAGGTTTTTGATATGTTGCTACAAGCTACTCGCCTGGTAAAGCACACTCGGATGTTAATGTGGCAGTAAGGGCGTCTTTCTGTTAACTGCCCTATGCTAAAATAAAGTGCAAAATAATTTTACCATGGTCTGTGTTGTCCTAAAACATGAGTAAGTTCCATTATCCCGGCACTGGCAGCATGACGCCTCAAGGCCGATGTCACTTCCATCTGCTTCATTTTGGCCATTACTGTACTCTTTGTTTTTGGTCAGCTTTTATTTTACCAGGTGCGTTTGATCTCAAGCACCACACTGTGTCTTTTTGTTCGTCTTTAGAGTTCCTTGATGTAAGAAGAAGAAAAGCACTTACTTTATATTGCTATCTTTGCAGCTTACACTTTCCGAGTCATGGAGAAAAACTGATTTGACGATGTTTTAATTACGTTTGTGGTGTTGGCTTTCTTAGGGTAAGATATAAGTTTAATTCATATGCACCACAGAAAGAAATGTTCAATTTGTGGTTGACAAAATGACAAATGTACAAATATAGTCTTTTTCTTTGTGTGAAAAATGTTCACTGGTGTTGTTAATTTACTAAATACATTGGCTTGACTCTGTGAATGTCTCATGAATAGCAGTCTTTAGAGAGCAGGGCCCTCCTCCTGGAGCCGCCCTCCAACAATAATAAGTGTTTAGGCAGTCTAGGTGATGGATGGTGATGACCAGTGTTAGTGCAGCAGACCAGTGGGTGGTCACACACACACACAAGCCTATGGGACTGGGCCATACTGAGAAACAGTCTGCATGTGAGCTTTCAGCTGCTTCCATATTAACTCATACAAAAATAAAAGGGCAAACAGTTTATTAGCCAATTTTTACATATTGTTAGGTGCTTTTTATGTGAATGAGTGTACAGAGAACATACATTCATGAAATCACACTAAAACTAGTAAATGTGTAAATGAACACCAATCAATCTTTGGTCATTGCTTTTTATAATAATTTTCAGGATGTCTTTTTTTAACATAAGGACAACAGAATCATCACGACTTATGTATTCTTTTCATAACCTGTCTCCTCTCTACCTCCTCTTATTCCTCCACTAGTGTTTTTGTATGCTGGACCCTGCCTTCGTCTTCTCCTTCTCTTTTCCTCAGACTCATGTTCTGCATTTTAAAAGGATCAGCCTTGAAGTTTCCCTCTCACAATTACTCATAGGGCACATGTGATGAGTTAAGATTCAGAAACAAATTACTTAAAAACTGGGTCTGGCAACAGCACACATCTGCATCTCGCATTTTATTCTGCAAAGCTGATTTTCTATTCTCGCTGCTGCCTTAGGTTTCTGTATAAGTTGTTTATTAAGCATAAGACAATTCAGTCGCTCAGTGCTCACGAACCATAATCCATATTGTATCATAGCACATCCTATTGGTAATAGTTGAGTCAGAAAAATCATAGCGTGTTTGTTGTGCTGTCTGATGATACATTTGTTATTGCACATTTGATAAAGTAGTAAAATTAACTTTAACTTTTTTATATGAAATGGTTATCTATGTTCAATTGTGACCCATAGGCTCCTTCACTGCACCCCGTCCCCCTTGTCACCATCATCACTAAAGGCTACACAAAGGTCATTTAATTTGGAACTCTTTGTAGCATTCTCGACCTGGTTAGATGCGGTGAAGGCTTTGAGTATGTTCCTCTAACAATCAATGTGGCCATTGCTCTGTAAACGCTGTGACGACAAGTAAACTCTAAGCTCCACCAGGAAACACTTTAACCTGACAAAACTTTTCAGCTGACTTTGAACTTAAGCATTTGACTCTTCTCTTTTTTGTCAAACTCACATTCCAGTGCAGTGTCTCTTTGTATAACTAAAGGGCATTTAATGGAAGCCCAAACTGTGTGTTCAAACTCGTGTGAATGTGATTCAGCAACTGCCTCGTGCTGATATCCTCCCAAACTGCTGAGCTTTCTGCTTTGCCACATTGAATGAGATGAGACTCCCCGCTGAGAAGCTGTCTGTATTTGTAATCGCTGTCTTTGTTTCTCCACCCAAACCAACGAAAGGTCAAAATAAAAGGGCTGCATCATTTTTGCTTAAAGTTATTTTTATGGCTTTGCTGTAAATGGCTACATAATACTGTAGCCAATGAACCTACTGAGAGGAACCTGCTTACTCATTAGAATATCTGATGGCCAGTGAATAAGGCAATCACACAGTGGTCCACCTCAGTATTTAACCCAAAATAACTGCAGCTCTTTTCACACTATGGACATTCACAAAGAACAGGTCAGTACAGTGCAGTGATTGCAGTCTTTCTAAGGGACAATCTGGAATCCTCAGCATTCCACTGATTAGCCGGTTCACTCCTCATGGACCCAGCTAATCACATTCATCATGGCTGAGAAGTCTGATCTATTGGTGATTAGATCAGTCGACACTCATCTGTGTTGAATAACTAATTTTTGCAGTGCAGGGGACCTTCCACATGAGAGGATTCTCAATCACACTGTGGCCAAAGGGATTTCATTTTCATGGATGGAATGGGTTGATATTAACATTTATCTAACAAAGAAAAAAACGATCTGAGCACATTGCTTCAAGTTATCATTATTCATGCATTAGGGGTTATCATTTTTCTTAGGTCAAAACTGCTGTGTTTTGAGGATGACTTAATTGAATTTTGTAGGATGAAGCTTCAGAATGAGGCCTGCTATTAAAAAAGGATCTTTGATCGTTTTACATCAAGATTCAATTCTTCTTTAAACGTTGAAGTGGCCTGGTCCTTATTATTCGCAGCATCAATATTGAGTTTAACTCGAGGCACCTTTTCTGAAGCATGCTTTTGTCTTTCTCACTTGTTTTTTTTACTTAAAGCCTTTCATCATTCAGATCTATATCATGCTAAGAATATTATTTGCATATTTTTCAACTGTGTATTGTTTTGTTGTGGGTTGACCTTTACAGTTAGTTTGTTGTACTTTTCTGAATATTACAATTCCAAATAGCTCAGTTTTTGTTGCGATTTTGTGTTTTCCATCCATAGCATAGCACTTCACAAACTCTTGGTGGAAACCATGCTTTTTCAAAAATAGGAATGTCATACTTTTGATTTGAAGCTACAAATGTGGCTGCCAATTTGACTGCTCTTTTCTGACAGCAAGAGCATCCATTGATGCAGGCATGAATATTTCTTTTTGACCTAAAACAAAGGCTGGACATCAGAGCCACATCATTTACGGCAAACGTTCAGTCCAAACACTGTGATATTGCCATTGGACATGTTGTCAGTGTCTTTCAAAGTATAATTTATATCAAAAGTTTTTTTGAATGGTTTGTGGCAACTCAACTATTGCACCAATAGTGTCTGCTTTCATGATGTGTTTTACCAGCGTAGCTGATTGTGATATTTTCAAAAGCATGCTTTAGAACATACAGTAACTCTGTATTTCTACTTTTTACAGATCTTCCCCCTCCAGCCACAAGAGATCGCCCTCCTGGGTGTAAGACGGTGTTTGTCGGGGGACTGCCGGAGAATTCCAACGAGCAGATCATTATGGAGGTTTTTGGGCAATGTGGTGACATTACTGCCATCCGCAAGAGCAAGAAAAACTTCTGTCATATCCGGTTTGCTGAGGAGTTCACTGTAGACAAGGCTCTCTTCTTGTCAGGTAAGTCAAACCTCAAGTCAAACGCTTTTCCTTCAATGGCCCACAGATTTAAATGAGCACACCTCTACTACACTTATAAAACTATGGTCTGTTTGAATCCAAATGCGAAGAGGATATTTACAAAAGCAAGGGAATACTAATTAATACTCCAAGTAGAAAATAGCTCAGATGGTGAGTACAGTTAATTAATTAGAAAGAAAAACGGTTTGCTTGGTGAATGTACTTAGCCTTCAAAGAAAATCTTCAGAAAAGAACCATAAATGTCTTTCTCTTCCAGCAGTGCTCAGTTTGTCCACTCGAGGCAAGAGTTAATTGAACAAAGGACTTTACTTTCCACTGAGTACTGGGTAAAATGTCTGTAGCCCTATTAGCTCGGGATTAGCATTACCCTTGGACTGCTGTAATTCACAAATTACCCCACAAAGTCTGTGTTTTTAGTGGTGCATTTGCAGGGGATAAGCTACGTCTGTGATTTACTTGGCTTTACTGACTTTATCCTCGGCTATGACATCACAACCTAGTATATATCTTAGAATCACACTCACATCTGAAGGTTCGCACTAAAAAGAAATACACACTAGCTTATTTGTTTGGTTTGCTAACTTTTGCCTCAGACTTCAGTCTTAAAAAGACGGACTATCACACTTCATTGACGCACTGTGTGCGCACTATACGGCTAGCCTATAGCGTGCCAACATAGAGCCATACGAAACATGAAATATCATCTGTGTGTCTTTTAAACCCATTAAAATAGCCTTTTTGCATGTTTTTTTTGTGTCACTTCCTACATTTAGTCCAAAAACCCGCAAAACCACCAAGAGATATGGGTAAAAATAAACTGGTATTATCACAAGGATCCCTGCTTTCGGCAAAATATGGTAGAAAATGTTTGGGATAATTTTTACTTTACAAACTACCGACATGGGAGATTTGCACAGGCTTGAAGATACAGAGATGTCCCCTGGTAATGCAAGTTTTTCCAAGATTGGTAAATGCAAGAGTATTGGTTTCATGAATCACATTCTACACTGTTAAAACCATAGTTTTATGTATTGCATAATTTTTTTAGTACAAAATTGTACCTTTTAAAAATAAAACCTATTCAGGAGTAGTTTATTTGCCATCCTATCCTTTCATTTCACTGCAGCTCCCAGTGCCCGAGTATATCTGTCTTTTCAGACTGCTGGTTATATATTTATTCTTTAGAGAACCTTATTTAGCCATTTTATTGAATTCAGATGTATTCCCAGTATTAAGTCTGTTTGCTCAGGTCTAAATTTGTGTGTGGCTAGTCATTCTGGAGA
Organism: Perccottus glenii; assembly: GCA_024416835.2. NCBI lineage: Eukaryota > Metazoa > Chordata > Actinopteri > Gobiiformes > Odontobutidae > Perccottus > Perccottus glenii. The sequence goes on along the minus strand of CM044554.2, from coordinate 14,709,873 downwards.
GGGATGCTGTGAGTTTGTCTGCCTTTTTTCTTTTTTTTTTTACTGTGAGCTGCAGAGCTAAAGTCCATATATTAAGGCAGATGACGGAGCGGTGTAGTTTGCCATAAATAATATCCCACTCGCCCACACACACAGACAGACACACTCTGGGAGCAGCTGAGATGTCCCCGTATGAAATATTGAAGTAGTTTTAGATTGGGAGCCTGAAGCTGACAGAGAAACCCCCTGAACTCATTTCTTGCACTGTTTACACTGTGGCTCGCTCAGGGTCTTCCCGGGATGAGCGCTGAGCAGAACAGCACCGGGCACAATTCCAGTGTCCACCCACTCTCTGATCATTTCAACCAATTAAATCACGAAATGGGCATCATTTCCCTTTAGAGCCACAACTAGCCATTAGTGAAAATTGTGAGAGTGGGGATAAGAGGAAGCGTTGAGGAGAAGAGGGGTTAATGAGGTGTATTGTGGTGTTTCAGTGCCACTAGAGAAGTAATTGGTCGTTCTCAGTCTCTGTAGTGTGTTGATACAAGGGAAAAGAAACTACATCTGCAGTATACGTTTCAAATATAGAGATCCCAGAAGCAGAATAGATTACAAGGGTAAGAATAGAGTGTGTCCTGCGCTTTGTGATTTGTGAATCGCATATACTACTGGCCTAGAAAAAAAAACACAAAGCCACTGTAAGCTTCTTTGTGTATATTTTTGGCTTCACACTCATTTATTCTTGGCTTGTTATTCAGTTGGATCTAATGCGGACCCTCAAGCATGTTCCATTTACAGTAAGAACGTTTATGGTGCCTCTGTTCCCTTTGTTTTAAGTATTTTGGATCCAAATGAGAGCTATCGGTCTAATTAAAAAATATAGCAGACGGTTTTGAGAAGCTGATGGGCAGAAGTGAAGTTGACAGTTGTGTGGAATTTAAGGCACTCAGGCGCTGTAGCTGTGCAGTGATGTAAGATGCAAACTTTGTGGCCGTGACATCTTCATTTTGAATTACATTATGGACCTTTGCCACCATCACCCTGCCTACCTTCAGATGTTTTCTGCTGTTTATCACTGTCGGATATCTGATAAAAAAGAAAAATTGTATAACAAATATATACCCACTAATACTCTGTCTGAGGAGCCAGTATCACTCAATTTAATTGTCATGTTATCCTCCACTCTACCTCTTCTTCTTTTACATATTCTGGTTTTCTGTTTCTCCGCAGGTTACCGCATCCGTTTGGGCTCCAGCACAGACAAGAAAGACACTGGCCGTCTCCACGTGGACTTTGCACAGGCAAGAGACGACCTGTATGAGTGGGAGTGTCACCAGCGCATGTTGGCCCGAGAGGAGCGTCACCGGCGCAAGATTGAGGAAGATCGATTCAGGCCGCCTTCCCCTCCTCCCATCGTCCACTACTCCGAGCACGAGTGCAGTCAGCTGGGGGACAAGATCAAAGGTTGGTAGAAATGAATGTGGAATAAAATTTAATGGGGATGAAGTAGGTAACCTCTCAGCTCAGTCAAAGTGCTCAAAGCTTCTTTTTAACTGTAAGCTCTTCACTCTAGCCCCTTCTATAGCGTCGTTTTATGTAGGATATTTCCTCACTTGGGCAAGAGAGAGAAGTAAGAGAGTCTTTTTTTCATTCCAGCAGGAGAAATTATGTATGCTCATGTCGATATGGGGACAAAAACAAGAATGGCAAGTCTAGAATTTTTTACACTAAAACTAGAATCGGATTGTTACGTCAGCAGTTGTCTGCAGGAGTAATTATTTAGCTCTTGACAAGAACAGCACAGTAATGAGCAGTAACACAACACAAAACACAGTCACCTTAAGGAAAGAAATACTCCACCTGCCTTCAGCTTAGGGCTTCGAGCAGGGGTCTCAAACTCAAATTACTTGGGGGCCGCAGGAGGCAGAGTCTGGGTGAGGCTGGGCCGGATCAGGTATTTCACAAAAAAAAGCTTTGTTAAATCCTCTCGTCATTACTAACAATTCTTTAACTTTAATAAGTTCTTCTGAACCTGAGCTATCCTGAACTTAAATGGAATATTGAAGAACATGAATGAGCTGGCTGAGTGGCCCCATTGGATGTCCACTCCCCTCGGTGATATTGTCAACAGAACATCGGCGTTAATTTGCAGATTCGTCATGAGAACAAATCCGCATGGATAGTGTCGATCACATTGCCATGAACTTTCAAACAAATCAGCCCATTTCAAATGATCCAATGCCGCTAACACTGACTTTGTCCAGCTCAAGGTCAAACATGCTCATTTCAAACACAGTAAGAAGCAGTAATTTTATGACGGCTATGTGATGTTACACGGGCTCCTCCATGGTTGTGAAATGTTTCTCTGCCTGCATCAAGCCCAGTCGATGGCCCGCCCCCAGGAGCCATATTCTCCACTGTGATGGTAGGTTGGTTCAGTTCCAGCTTGCACAAAAAGGAACCTTCCACACACAACGTGGTAACGTGCCATTCATATAAAACTCGCAGGACGCACTAACATTATACTTTCATATTGTCCTGCGGGCCACAAAATATTGTCTTGCGGGCCGCAGTTGGGCCGCGAGTTTGAGACCCCTGCCTTAGAGTTTTTGGAGAACTTGACTCACGAAAGTCAAGAGAAAAAGTAAAAAAAAGCATCCCAGGTGACCTTCAAGACCTCTTCTGTTAAAAGGCTGTGTTAAATACGCTGTGTTCACCTTCATTTCTTTGATATAGTTATGTAGAGTTAGGCTCACCTATTCCCATTATAGTTTCAGACCTTGTGTGGGGCATAAATTATGTGTCACTCTCAATGCTAAAAGCACAGAAGAAAGAGATAGACTTTGGTGTAAAAATGGAAAATTACAGTAAATATTTCCTCCCAAAATGCTTGAAGAGGGTGTTCAAAGTAGCTGCAATATTCAGTATACAGAGACAATATACTTGAATGATGAGAAAAAACACAATGAGCAAACAAAAGAAGGCAATATGAGAAAGGAATTGTGTTAGATGTTAGATGTTAGAGTGCTGGCAGAGGGCCGCAGTAAAGCACATTACAGATATGGCACACAAACACAGCTGGTCACTCTTCTAATGTCCAAATTTAGGGAATTTGTTTTCAAAGGATGTCACGCAAAGGTGGTTAAGCATGTGATATCATTCTCCTCTCCCGCAGCACATGCTCCAGCTTCTTATCTCGGTGCCTTTTCCCTCGCCTGTACACTCTGTTTCTCTCTGTTCATCCTTTTCCATTTAGTCTTTTCTGTTCTCTTCTCGGCTTTCTGTCAAGTTTCTGCCTGAATAAACTTATTTGGCTAATGAGCAATGACACTTCCAGGCCTCGGTCACAGTTACCTGATGATAAAATGGCTGTGACTTTCTGACTTTCTACCATCTGTGTGTGTCTCTTTCAGTTCCAACTTCCTGGCTGTGGTGTAAAGAACTTGCACTAATGCTGTGCTGTTGAGCCTAGAGTTTGTTTCTGATCACTTTGGGTCACACTTTGCTGCTTTTAACTCATCTTGCTTTCCTTGGTTCTAACCTGCTTCTACAATGTTTTTTTGCATCTACCTATATCGCAAATATCTGCGCAATGTTCTGTCTGGTTACAGTTTGGAGCCTTAGCAGTAACTATTTCAGGCTTTTCTCCCAGCTTCTTTCTTCAAGTGTCTGCCATCTACAGAAAAATATATTGCTTTGCTGAATACAGTCTGACTCTTTCTGTCTGTATCTCCTCACCCCTTGACCAGACGACGGGAAGTTTCCGGAGGCAGTGCGGGTGCTCCTGACCTGGCTGGAGCGGGGTGAAGTCAATCGAAGGAATGCCAACAACTTCTATTCCATGATCCAGTCCTCAAACAGCCACATCCGGCGGCTAATGAGTGAAAAAAGCCAGCACGAGAAGGAGATGGAGGAAGCCAAAGAAAAATTCAAGACGGCTCTGTCTGGCATTCTGGGTCAATGTGAGTCATGTGTACACATACACTAGATACTTAATTGGATTTTTATCATTTAGGAGGCTGTAGTCATATTGGAAAAGGCCAAATCTGGACAATGTGCTACATTTCTTTCTGATATTTGGTTCAATGTAAGTTATCTTGACCAACACACATTACCAATTAATAGCATATGTCAGTCTTTACTGTGACTAAAAAAGTGATTGCTGAAAGATGTAAGTATCACTTAGTGCACTGTAATGAAGACTTCAAAATTCAAACACAACTTTACAGAGATAAATACTTCTAAATCTGGTCAGATTAGGCTTAAAAAGGTAAGTAAAGGTAAGTGAATGTACGTTAATTATGAGGGAAATGCAATGTTCTATTCCTTATTTGTTTCCTAGATGTAGTAGTAGTACAGGAAACATAGGTGTGGATACGTACAAAAAGAATGCGGTTATGCAAGCAAATAAAGGTGAGACCAAACGTGTGCATTCAATTTGGGTTGTTTTTACATGAGGAAAAGGCCAAAGCCAGCTCCCACCCACCTTCTGACAGCAGCTGCACAGCCTGCGGCATTTCAACTCCAGATATCCCACCGCATGCATGTTAAATTGAATGCAAACATCCTCAAACACATGCTGGAATGGCTCGTTTTTTATATTTTGTTTTGCTTATTGTATATGTGGTAAACAAATCCTGTAGGTGTTGATGGAAGGAGTGTGTGGGCGTGTGTGTTTACATAATCCATAATCCACTGAGGAGGAGAGGAAGAGGTTCTGCCCTTATTTCCGGCCATATAAGCACATTGTTATTCATGACTTCCTCTTAGTGTGCTGCCAGTCATATTAATGACAACTAAGAATGGCTGTAGTTGTTTCATATAGTTTAGCCAAACTGCCTTCTTTGCTTTTCATATAGACCAAACAAAGACAGGTTACAATCATATTCCCACTAGTATCCAAGCAGAATAGTTATCATTTTAGCTACACAGCATGTGAGCTATTGGCTTTTCAATCTGCTGCATCTACCCTGGTACAGTGGAGGGGCCGGGAATTTAATATGCAGTGCTCAAAACGTGGAAAAGATAGGTTTGGAAAAGCATCTTGTCTTTGTAAAAAACAATATCTCTTTTATTTCAGAGAATCAACACGGCCCACTGTGACCTGTTTCCATTTGAACTATCGCAAGAGAACAGCCCAAAAATATTTTGACGCACAGTATATACTTACATACTATAAGCTTCAAGTCACGGAAGTCTGTCTCTATCTTTTTTCCCCCCTCTTCTCAGCCTTCACCATCGATCTGCCCCATCAAATTACAGGGTTCTGGGAAGACGCTATTGATCCCTGCAGTGTTCTCTCTTTCACCCATCTACAAATGCACTCGCTCACACACATGTATGGAGTATATACACTCAGCTGGTGGTCCTTATTGACTCTGTCCTGTATACATTGAACTTCTGGTACATGTAGACCACCCATACAGCCATCTTCAACTTCTCACTCGGCCGCATACAGACAGTATTTGCAGCTATAATTGAATTTAAGTCCAATAGTACATCTAGATCATTGTATAGTTCACAGTTAGAAAGCTATACAGGTAAAAGTGATGACTTTTAATCCTGGTTTGGTCTCTCAGGAAACCATCTCTCAGCTCTGATCCCACACTATCATTTTGTAGCTGTACTTGCTTTGAGTGTACCTCTGAAAACTCTGCGTAGGGAAAGTCATCCAAAAAAACTGCTACTTCAACCCTGTGTCCTTGGGCAAGGATGTTTGGCGCTCTCTGCTGTAGTGGAGCTGCACAGTGGTCAACAGTGACAGACTCAAAGTAAGCTATTTTTGTCAGTGTGGAGTTGTTTAGCAAACTTTGCCTTGTTAAGGAAAAAGAAAAAGTTCTAGCAGAGCGGCTTATTGTAATGAAAGGGAGTATGAGTCATTTCAGCTTTACTTGTGGCACCCACTGTTTATGTGTGACCAGCTATGCAGTGGTAAGCTGGTAAGTAGAGCACACGCTAGCACACACACGCACATACAAAAACAACACATACGGTGAGTTCTTGACATCCCTAGTTGACTCCACTTTCTCACTCCTCTGCTCCTTCCCACCTGCCCTCTGTCTTCTGTCTCTCTGTCTCTGGATGGTCTCTGGTCCCCCCCTGCACCCCGCCACAGTTGAACAGATTGTGTCTGTATTCCAAGCCGCTTCCAAACAAAAGGCATGGGACCATTTCTCCAAAGCTCAGCGCAAGAACCTGGACGTTTGGCGCAAGCAAGCAGAGGTTGGTGCACTTTTCATTGACTTGACTGTTTTGCCTACTTTTATGAAAACTAGACGATTTTGTTCTATATCTGCTTTAACTCTTGCTTTATTTTTCAATATGTAGCTTAAACAAAGTTGACATTGTTAAATTGAAAAAAAAAAAAAAAGTTTAGTGGAAGTAAACAGAGCAAACTCCTCGGTACAGTAAGTACAGACAACATGACAGGTGCCGGCTCACTCCACCTAGTGAGAGACTGACGACTGACAGACAGGCCCACGTTCAAATTTCTCCCCCCCCCCCCGGTGACCAGATACAAGCTGCTGGGTGAGTTTGCCATTGTTAGGTGCATCCAGTGCTCAGGTAAAATGTAAAACAGCCCTGAAAAACACTATTGGCTTGATGTAGCTATATAATTCTTAAGCATGACGAGAGATTGTATGTGGAGTGTTTTGCGCTCCTGGGTCTAATGGATCATATAGAATCTTAACTGATTGGTAAGTTCCTTAAATCTCTGTACAAAAAAAGCTATGATTTTAGAGGTTTTGTACGCACAGAGCAGTCAACTTGTGTACTAAGAAAGACATCTCTTTAAAGGTAGGTAAAGGGAAAAAAAGTCAAATGGCACTGCTTGTTTACATTTGTATTAAAAATAGCCAAGTAAACAACCAAGCTTTTCCCCGTCTCTTACAGCGACTGTAATAGCCTTTGCCACTTATCACACACTTAAGTCCACGGGCAGCGGGGTGACGCATGTTTGCAAATGCTTGGTTAAATGCCTGTTTGTGTGACGTCAGGATTAACACTTTGGTATTGTTGCTCCATTTCACTCAGACCTTGAGTGTCTCTCAGATATCTAGTCATTTGAAGCTCACTCACTTCTATGTTTAGCAGAGACCATTATTTAAGAGCCTTTTCATCAGAGTGCAGTAGTCTTTTATATGTCGGTACACACACTATATTCACAATTGTAGCGCATGGGTCCGAAAAACCACACTCAATTTGTATTCTGTGGCTGTTATAGTCTCTGTTTACATAGTTATAAATGAGGCTACAGAATATGGCGATTCAAGATATGTATCATACTGGCATCTAAAAAGAGATCCTCCAAGGTAACACAGTCAAAAGTACAATTATAAAACGTTTTTACGGCAAGGGACTATAAAAAGTTTCCTTCTCAGACATCAATCTGTCAGAGGGCATTGTTATCCCCAGTTTAAAGATTTACTTGTCTTTACATTTTGTTTATAAAACGGTGCAGATGCCCTTGGCTTTGTCGAAGCTCAAATCTAGTCAGCCGAGACATGTTTACTTCAGCTCTATGTCACATACTGAGGGCTGGGCTCTAGTACTCCAAGCTTATCTGAAATAGAGGCTGCTTCGTTTGGTTATATATAGAAGGGGCTGAAGTACAGAAGGACAGATAAAATGGGTTTCAAGCAGTGCAGATGTAAACCTTAGGTGTTAAAATGAGGTGTTAATTCTCAAGTTGCAGTGGTTATAAAAAGGTGGAATAATGGAGTCTGTGGCTGATAAATCTGGCTTTAAGCTTGTTTTTTACACTGATGACTGAGTGTTGCCTCACAGGCTGCGGTGTGTTGGACTGACTGCCACTGGCCAGTAGAAAGAGCATAGGTAAGTGCGGGCAGCTGCTCAGAGGTAGTTTATCATCAAGCAGGCAGCCCGTTTCACTCCGACTCATATTGTATTTTCACTATGACTCTGGACCGGAGGTAAAAAATGGAGGAGCAGTCTGCAGTGTTGACTTGCTGCAGCTCTGAGGCAGAATCAGACAACAGCTGCCCCCCCTTTATCAGTGTCCCCCCCCCTTTATGTGTTGTGTGTTTGTTTGTGTTTATGCGTGGTACCACGTGGACCAGATGGTTGTGTGTGTGGAGTACCTGTTTGACCTCTGCCAGGGGCTCGGCAGTTAACGTCAGCTGACAGATGGTTGTAAGTTTATTTATTCTGTGGCAGCTTTTTGCTCCCTTAAGCTTTTTAGTAGTATTATTCTTAACATTAAATTATTCATACTGGGGTCTTGTGTGCCAGTACCCTATATCTATCTCTTTCAAGCTCTACACTGTGTACCCAGCATGTTGTTGTGTACAACTTGACATTAGACAAGCAAGCTTATTTTATTTCTTCAGCTGACCATTGAATCCTGAAAACAAGGTGATTTCTCCTCTGCATTCTGTACCGTTCCATAACCAGGCTATTTCAGTTAAGTACTAGAGGAACTGGCATTTTTGTTTATCTCTAACACTCTGAGAAGAAAAGCAGTGCTTCTATAAAAGCAGTAAGTGTCCTTCAACTCAAGGAAAAAACACTGCAATGTTTGTAATGAATCACATGGATTTTTGTTTATCTTGTGTTTATCTTGACCCGGACCTGGAGGGCTCTCTGTCTCATTTACAGCCAATCCAAGTCAGTGAGTTGACCCTAATCTTTGCACCATTCTGAAAGCCTGCTTCTAGTTTCTAGTTTCCAGGCAGATGTAGTTATTACTAATTCTGTGTGTGAGGAGAAAAGAAAACACAATAATTGCTTTTGTAAAGTTTCTGCAAGCTTTTCCAGATGTGCACTTAATTGGTTTAAAAAAAAAAAAAAGCCATGTCCAAATCTGCAAATGACATCCCATATATCCAGTGAATAACAGATTTTATGTCATTTTAGCAGCATTACTGTGCAAGAAATAATGTTAAACAACCACACGATTTAAAACTGCTGTTGTTGTTGTTGTGCCAAAGAAGGAATTAAATGCTCTAAGACCTTAATTTGCGTCTTTGTCTAAACTCATTTTGCACTGATCGCCTTATGGCAGGAAATGTTCCACATTTACAGAAATAAAAAATAATTCTTATGAGTCAAGCTCTCGGAAAACATGACTTGGTCGTTCATATTTTCTTGTTTTTACCTCCCTCTCTTCTTGTCTGTGTTTGCAGGATATCAGAAACTTGCACAATGAGCTGTTGATGGGCATCAGACGAGAGGAGGAGATGGAGATGTCTGACGACGACATGGAGGATTCCCCTGACGGCAAGGACCCGGAGGACTTGGGTATGTATGGACATACACATTTTTTTCAACACTTCTGTCAGTGTGACCGCTCATAAACTCATCAGCATCTCTTGAGGATTACAACAGGAAGTGTCAACAAACTGAGGAGACAGGCTATATTATACCCCCAAGCGTCTGACAAGCATCCGACATAAAGAAACACATTCCACCTGAACGCACTTTGATGAGCCCATATTGACGATGTAGAATGCACACTGGTCTACTCCAGTTGGTCCACTTTCTGTGATTGAAGGATGCCAAAGACCCATAATTGTTTATGGGAGTGTGCTGGAGCATTAAAAGACGATGCTGCCCTTATTACAATAACTAAAGTCTAGGATAGTCCTTGAGGTAACATGCTTTTGAAGCCTGCACAACATGTAAGGTCATCTCTCATCTAGTGTTTCACGCCTCTCTGCTTGCTCCCTTTACGTACTCTTTTCGTCTTTTCCATTTAATCATTCTGATCTCTGCCACTTGCTGATATGACAGCTCCTCTAATCAGTATGCAAATGTATGTAAATGCAGTCGTCGGCTCAGCCCCTTCCCCTGTGCAACTGTGCTATTTAGCTATCAGTAATTAGCATTGCTGTCAAAGACTTGTCATTTTCCTCAATGGTACAGGATTGGACGTGCTGACGGGTGTTAATGTGACACTCCTTGGTATTTGTGTTAAGGATTCTGACTGTTACAGTAACATTTGTTCAGTAACCTTTAAGCAGAGGTGCGTGTTTACACGGCTGCAAGGACTCCTGGAAACAGCTGTGTTATGACTGCGGCCTTTTAAAAAGCAAATCAATGTATCATGAGCAGACAAAGTGAAGGTGCACCCCTCAGGCTGTCTCTGCGTACCTGCGTCTGCACTCGGTCGATATTGCTGGCCGTTGCGTAACAGAAAAGCTCAGAATCTGGCAAGACAGTTGACATCTCCTCACACCGGGTTGATGAAGCTCTCGGATCAATACTGTCCTCACCTCAAACCTTCATTTTACAGAAAGAAAGAACAACACAGCTGACACGCGCTTGCATACGCTCACTCAACAAGAGTTCATTAACAGTGTCAATGGTCCTCTGTGATGGACTACAGACGATACTCCAGAACCCCCGCACAAAACTGAACCGTTCATGCACACTTAACGCACTCGCACAGGACAGGGCTTATCTCCCTCCCCGTCCAGTCTACACTTTCCCAAAGAGCTTCCCCTCGAGCTCCACAGGAGGCGAGCAGAGCTGATAAAAGTGGAGATCTGAGGAGGTGAACAGGCCTTCTTTAATAACAACTCCCGCTGTCACCTCTCTGCTCAATAGGTCATGTCAAATGTTCTGAGGGGACTTACTGGACACCACACTCTGGGATTATCACAAGCTTTTGTTAATATGCTGTAGATATTTGGATAGTAATTGTCAAATATAATTTAGGCTCTTGGATATGTGGATTGTGTCGGGCTATTTCCTATTCCTGGAGAGCATTTAAAACTGGTGTTTCCTGCAGGAATAGGCCAAAGTATTTTTAACAGTAGACATCCATCAAACAGACAGACAGGTAGTGTGTGTGTTCAAAGAGGCTTGAAATTTGCATAAAGTTAAAATGAGCTCTTCTCATTGCTTTTATGTTTGGAATTTTAATGCTTTAATACTCATCCTTGTGCAATCCATCACCATACCTCAGTGCCCGGGCTCACTCTGAAATGAAGTGAAAGATTTATTGACAACTTTTGCAAATGTCACTACAAAATACACACCTGCAGCTATTAGATATTCTTTATATAAAAAAAAAGATTAGAAAACCTCAGATAAGAAAAAGGTAAGCGATCTGATGCTGAGTTTGCTCATTTGTTATTTAGAAAGGGTAATCCTTACTCTTGCTTTTCTGCTGTAGGTGTATCACAAGCCGAAGCCTTAAAAGAGGAGAACGACTCTTTGCGCTGTCAGCTGGACGCCTACAGGAACGAGGTGGAACTCCTCAAACAGGAACAGGGCAAGAACCAGCCTCTGAGGAGTGAGGAGGATAACACACACTCGCAGCAGCTCAGTTTCCTACAGCAAGCTCTACAGGGCATGCAGAAGGTAATGTTTAAAAACGTACACGCATAAATGTCACACTGTAAGTTGTGACAGACGGGGCATATTTCAAAATCCTTCCCTCCGCAAAGTTTAATCAAATTTCTGCCTCCTTGTAAGCCAGGTTCTTTTTAAAGAATAGGGTCGCTCAGGTGAAGGCATAGAATTTTTTTATGTGAGATTTAAAAAAAGGCTCAACTGTCATTTATTCATGACCCGGTGCCTGAAAAGAAAACTAAAAGCTATCTGAGAAGTACTCGAAAAGTGCAGCTGTCTGGGGCGGCTGTTAGCCTCATCTCAGGCGAAGCGTCCAAATATTTTTAGCTTTAGTTGAGTTATAAGAAAGCTCACGCTACGATCGAATGGTTTGTAATTGGATCGGACGGTTTGTTTGCTATGATTCATGCTGATCAAAGGTAGTTGTTGGAACAAACCCAAGGCTATTATAACAATTTCAGGAGGCTATCATCACAGTTTTAGAGGGTGCTTTCAAAGAAAACCAATGAAACATATTGGATTTTTTTATGAATGTACCTTGAATGAATAATCAAAAATAATTGTTAGTGTTTTTCAAACCTTGGTTGTTTAGAACAGTGTTTACAGATACATACTATACATGACATTATGTTTCACCAGGTACAAAAGCACCATTGTAAATCTTACTTTGCCTTTGAGTAGAGTCAAAGATGTTTATTATTGATTTATTTTGATACGGAGCTGCTTCCTGTCATGTCTGCAGACGAAGGCTTACATTTTTTTTGGAAATACAATCTCAAGCTCCATTACTCTGCTAAAGATGCAGAGCACTATAGAGAGGGAAAGAGAAGGGGAAAGATTACTTGTTTGGGTTTAGATTCAAGTTGGAAAGAAAAATAATGATGACACAAGCACACTGAACTGCGCACACGCCTACTATGAACGCCCCCGTCATGTTACAATCACACGAACATGTCTTTTAATTGTTCACAGCAACTGAATTAACTAACTCATCCGTCAACTGTCCTCACTCGGGTAGCTGTCTCTGGTAATAGAAATTATGATCGATTCATGTTTAGAAGAAGTGAATCCATTAAGGCCCTGCTGTTCGTTTCGGCGAGCAGAGAGTAATTACCTACCCTAGCACCTTTTGTGGCGTGTTTATGAAAAAATTAACTGAGCAGATGAAATGAATTACAAGACTCTCTGGAATCAGATGGTATTTATTGCCCCAAGCCCCTAACCCTAATCTGTGTGGCACTGTCTGTTGAATAATAGTAATAATTATAGTAATAATACTGAAAAAGCTCATCCACTTCTTGAACATTTTGAGGTTAAAGGCCAGTCTGACCCAGTTAATGGTTTCTTAATAGCATAAATGACTTTCTCTTTATCGTTGCAGCAACTATTAAAAATGAGGGAAGAATTAAAACAACGGGAAACAGAGCTGGAGAAGGGTTTGGAGGAAAAGCAGCAGCTGAAGAAGGAAGTTCAAACCCTGAAAGAAGGCCTTCAGAATCTGCCAAACACAGAACAGGGGATGCAGGTTGGTTTTACTGACTCGCAGTCAACCTTGTATTTTAATTTTAATTTGTTTTGTTTCTTCATGTGGTTGTTTTGTGGATAAAAAATATTTGTTCACAGCAAAATCCACACAAAAAAATGTATCTTGCTCTTTCACAATATCAACCCCATGAAAGAGGACCCACCACTGTGAAAGAGGCCATGTCTAACTCCACTCAGAGCTCTCGTTTTTCCTCCCAGGGAGTTGAATACATTGCTCTCTGCACAAAGTATAAATGCACTTTTTACTTTCTAATTTATTTCCAGAAAGTTAACATGACAACTTTCAAATTTTTAATTGGCTCTGCTAAGGAGAGATATGATTTCCTTTCATTTGACCCCTGTTTGTGCTGTAATACATCTCATAGATTTAGATTGAGTTGGTCTGACATCATAAATCAAAGTGCATTGGTCAACCACATAAAAACCAAGTCCCTTCTTTTTCTAACTGCTAACATATTGAGCATGGTAGACCGCAATTAAACTGTTCCCTCGTTAGTCTGCTATAAAAAAAAACGCCTGTCACATCCCCTCATTTCTGTAAACACCGTCCTTTGGGCCTCATCAGCCCTGGCACAGCACATCGCAGTCATTATCTTTGAAATTGACCCAGAGACAGTAACCAAAGCACTCAGGCTGATATCAGCATGTATGCAAGAGCAACAATGTGATCACCAGATGGGGAAATATTGCGCCTTAATGCAAACCAGTGGCATCTCAGAGCTGTCGCACTCCACCACTAACATCCATAATATTTATTTGACAACGTTCCAATTAAACTCAAGTAAATATAGTGGCTCTAAAACCATCTTAAGATATGCGTTCTAATTTAAATGCTCATTTTTCGCTGTTCGACTTGACATGTTTGCTAATGTTTCAGGTGTTCTCCCCTGTTAGCTGCAATAAAACACTAATGTTTGTTAATGTTGCTAATGGATTAGGGCGGAGTGGAAGGCCTGTCATCATCGAACAGAGCTTCAGATTCAATCCCGTTTTAAATTGGATAATGATACTAACTAAAATTGCATATGTCATATCAGTGTAGTCTGTATGTTCCAATTACAGGTTTGATCCTGCCAAACACATCGTTTAAATTAGGAATCTGCCAAGAAATCCGACAGAGAGGCAGCATTATCAATAGCACATTAATAACCGTGTGTGTGATTAGGGAAAAAAAAAAGCGCAGCACTAAAATGAGTCCCACCTCATTCCGATATATAGGATATATGCTAATTAAATTCCTGCGTATGGCCAGACATGAATCATAGGATGGCAGTCTCATTAAATCAAGAAAGAGAAATCAATTTTTGGTCCGTTTTTTCAAATGTTTAGCATAGGGCTGCGTTGATTTGTCATACTGAAGATAAGGCTCGGTGCCATCGGTTCTCCCCCCGACTGCTCCGATCACTGTTCATGCTGTCACACACTTTATTGGAGCAACATTGGTACAGGGTATTCAGGCCATTAACCTTTTTTATGAAAACAACAAACAGTCTGCTTTTTTATTTGTCATTTATTATTAATGCCCTGCAGAACACTTTTAGAGGGTTCATTTAAAGGGTCATTTAAGAAGTTAACTTTATTAGTTGAAAGCTTATAACATGTCTGGCATCTCTCATTTCCCATTTTGCTCTCCAAAATGTCTAGAATTTATTATACTTAACATCATGACACAATTTCCAGTCTAGACTCCCTAATCATATTAGCTGGGTGGTTTTATTGGACTTTAAAAAGCTCCCCTTAGGACGCCGGGAAACTTTATAGAGCTGAAAACAAGTCAAATTATGTACAATGTGAGTACAGTAAAGCTTTTTAGTAGTCAAACTATTAACTATTGAGGTTTGTGTTTTAACAAAGGCATAAACATTTTTACTGGAAGGACCTGTCACTATTAAAGCTCATATCTATTACAGTAGAAGGTTCTGCTGGAAGTTCTAGATCTGGTACACGTACCATAAAGTCTTTAGTCAGGCTTCTCCACTCCACTTCCTGTCCGTTCCTAATAAAGCCCTACTGGCGTGACACAACCCTGACTATTTCTACAGCAGAAGGCCCCTGGCTGCGTCTGAATGTTGTCCATACATGGTGGATAAAAGTAATATTATATTGTAGGCCTCCAGCATAATTCTTGACATGAATATTTCATAGCATACAAGTCTCCCTGCACTTAAAGGAAGAATGAAACGAAATGTTTATATGGTCTTTCTGCTATTTATACGTACAGTCATGACTATTTTGAAGGCAGGCATTAGGAAGAGGTACTTTACTTATGGTCTAATAATAAAGCTCACTGCGGATGCTGAAAAATGGCAGTTTTGATTGTACAGTGGCCAAAACAAGTTTCTCTCCTGGCTTAAAACAAAAATAACAAAACCTTAAATTACAAGATGGTTGTAATTAAGTGTCACATTATTGTTCACACTTCTGTTCATCACAGGATTTGTTGTCATGTGCATTGTAAAGAATCATGTTTCCTTGTACAATAAAATTCTTTTGTTGCTTTCCACAATGAAACAAATAGTAGAAAGTATAAAAACAGAATAGAACAAATTTAGAAACAATTTGTCTAATGGAGTTAATTATATCCACGTGTTTGTTGACTGATGTTCCCCAATTTGCGCCAAATCAGCACAACTGCTGACATTATTCCAAAAATAAACAACACTGTCTGTGTGCACACCATGCTGTGAGTGCCCTCTCTCCCCCGTCTGTCTAAATTAGCTGTTAGCTTGTTTCACAGTGGCTTTCCCTCATATGTTCCTAATGTGCCGCAGCTGGAGATGTCGAGGCAAGACGATGGAGGCACTGAAGAGACCGCTAATCAAGCCAGTGTAAGTGGAAATGGGGTTGGGGCCCTCCCTGTTTTGAGCTGAATGTTGTTCTGTCCTCACCCCCTCCGACAACCCCCTCTTCCTCTGACTTTCCTCTCCAACCTCCTCCAGTGACATGACAGATCATTACAGGCCAATCCAGTTCACTGCGACTGCATTTGTCATAGAATAAATCACCCGGACACAACTGGGCTAGAAAATAAAGGAGTCGTAAAGTCAAAATGGCTCGCACATGTGCATATGTCTGCACACACACCCATTCAAAGGGTGTCGTAGATAGATAAAACACAGAAAAAGGCCACCAGGCATGTCACAGCACAAGTGAAAATAGGACACATAATACTAATGTAGGACAACAAAGACAAGACAAAAACTCGTGTTTGTCTTGCTTTTTTCAGCCCGCAGTCGTTTCTGTTTGTTCCACTCGCACTGTCTCTTTCTAACGTTTGTGTGTGACATGCATTTCATCCTTTTGTCACAATTGTAGCTGCTGGCTGCATATCCTCTCTCACCTCATTATCCCCAGCCTATTGATGTGCTGATGCTAAAACTTTCTGATGTCTTCATTCCACTTATTTGCATTTGATTGTGCTTCTTATTGTGCACCATGCATCACCTTAAACTTAAGCTTGTTTACTTCAAGTCAGCCAGAACCAACAGCGCCTGTGGCTGCTTGCAAATTCATTTAAAGTAAACATGGTGCTTGTGTACGTGTTGCAGGAAGCCGCTCTATCAGCAGTGGTGTCCTGCAGTCAGGAGAAGGAAGGTCCAACAGAGAGGAGTCCACAGAGTCCTGTCCAGTCAGAAAGAGAGGCCCTGCTAGTCGGTAAGATGACACGACATGACTCTTACACCGCAGTATCAAACAGATGGAAATGGGGTTTTAAATAATTTATGAAATACTCTGTAAGAATATAAGTTTATGCCGGCATTGCCTTCATTTTGCATAAGGTTTTATTAGGCATCTTTAGCTTTTATATTTCACCTCTAGTTGCATTAGAAGGCTATTTAGTAAATAGTGCATACTTATTGGTTAGATTTAATATGGTATTGCAGCATGGTTATTTACATTCACATTAATATCCTACTGGTCTTCAAATACAGTAAAAGAATAAAAGCGTATGTGTGCAATGTTTGCTCACATGAATGGCTATTTGCACAAAGCTTATGGAAAGGTTAGAGAAAAGTAACTGAACAAAACTAAATGAATATACATGGCTGGACTCTCATTTTCAGGTGATATTAATAAAGACATCATTTTGAAAAATATTCTATTTCTGTAGAACAATAGATCAAAGCAAAGCCTACACAATTCACCTTTTAAAGGCAGCTTTTTGCAAACATTATTGAATGTAGTCCTATTCTGAGCTCTGACATGTTGGCATCTCAGCGCAGGGAGTGGGTGCATGTTGTTACAGAAACGTCTGTACTGTCAGTCGGTGAACATATCTATTGGCTCTTTATCGCAAATAAACACAGACAGCGGAACCGCTCCGGTGGGCGTATTTATGCAAATAAAGAACCATAAAATTTGACTTTGTGTTGTATTTTCGTGCAAGGTTAGACTGTTATTCAGGCTGTTATTCAAGGTAAGTGTGAGAACCTCCAGGCTTGTCCTCTTCAAGTATTTTTTTTTCCCCTCAAAGGTCTGAAGTGAGTGTGGTATTCTATCTCGATTGTTCCAGACAGTTTTCTACTTGAATCAATAGGCGTTTGTTTCAATAGTTTGTCCCTTGTTGATGTATTGGTGGTTCGTAAGCAGTGGTGGAGGATTATCACTCTCCTGGCCCTCTCTGCGAGCTGATAGCAGATGGTTTCTTTGAGCTGAGGGAGTACAGCTTTGATGAGAGACAACGGCATCAAAGCGGTCATTAAACACTTTCGCTAATCTAACGCCACATATACAAGAGGCTTTTAACAGCACTGAGACTTTGGGGAATGCCACTCTGCTGCACTCCTATTACACTAAGTCAGAGGAGAGGAGCTGGAGACTGATAAACTGCTGTTATGAACCACCCTTTGATTTTCAGTGCTGACAGGTGGCAGAAACTAGCCATATGCAAACCCTTTGTGACTTTTCTTTCTAACATATTTGTTCAAACACAGGGATCATCTCGACGTTCCTACACGTTCACCCATTTGGAGCCAGCATCGAGTACATCTGTTCCTACCTGCAGCGTTTGGACACCAAGGTAAACGGGCTTAAATGAATCAAGACTCGCACTGCTGAGCTGGCCTTCATTATCACGCTAGATTACATGCACACACACTGATACGGTGTCAGTCCCCCCCATAAGGCTGACATATGGGCAGGTTGTATGCCAAGGCCCTGCTGTGCACTTAAGTCACTGCTCCATGATACAAGCACCTCTCCATATTGTTTTTCCAGCCCTCTGTTCTGAATATGACTTTAAACAGAAGAGGTCACCTGTGATGCTTTTTAAACTTTTTCTCTTGACTTTAGTAAGTCATGTTCTTCTAAAACTCTAAGGCCTAAGCTGAAGGCTGGTGGAGCATTTCTTTCCTTAAAGGTGACAGGTGACTGTGTTTTGTGTTGTGTTACTGCCCATTACGGTGCAATTTCTTGTCAAGAGCTAAATAATTACAACTCCTGCAGACAACTGCTGACGTGACAATCTGATTCTGTTTTATTGTAATAATCAGCACTACACAGGCTTAAAAGATGTATTGATCTTCTACTCCATCAAAAAAAACATCTCAAAATGTACATATATTAAGCAGAAACAAAACTTTTTTTTCCCTGTTATTAAAGTTTGATGCTTTCCTAGTATCTCTTATCACTTTTCTGTTTTGAACTTAAAGCTACGCTTGGCCATGTCGGGCTATTTGTGATTTTGTGTTTTCTCATGACGTTAAAATATATTAAAAGTAAATCCTTCCATTCTGATACTTGAAGCCAAACACTTTCATGAATCCACAGACACTTTTAGTTTCCACTCTGTCTCGCCGAGCACAGACATTTTATCCCCATCTTTCCGAGAAGGCATTTTAGACATATTATTGCTCTTCCTTGCCACTTACAAGAAGCTTTCAAAATGCCAACTTTCAATGTCACCCTGAAATAGTCACACTGACAATAATGGCCATTTAAGCTTTCCTTTACTGTAGGACCTTCAGCGGGGGAAAAAAAGCAGATAGATGTCAAGACTCCCATTTAAAGGTCACAATAAAGAAACGTTACCCATACAATATGTAACCCTTGGAATTACACTTTCTACTTTCTTCGAGGTCTGCTGTAAAATCTTTGTCATCCTTGAAGTTGGTCCAAGAAAAGAGTGTTATCAGTTGTAGGCTCATCTCCTGACACACAAAAACACAGTATGACAGTATATCTTACATTAATGTCATTTCCTTACTGGGTTTTGTTCACTGCGACTGTGTAAGAGATCACCCACACACCTCTTTCTGTGTACGTCTGACTTTCCCAATACGTCTCTCTCCTCTACACACTGGCAGCAGCCAACTGAGTTTTGTCAATATCAGTGACTAGACTGGCCAACAGCATGCTCCGTCCTCCTGTGGGCTTCTCTGGTGG
Organism: Perccottus glenii; assembly: GCA_024416835.2. Classification (NCBI taxonomy): domain Eukaryota; kingdom Metazoa; phylum Chordata; class Actinopteri; order Gobiiformes; family Odontobutidae; genus Perccottus; species Perccottus glenii. The sequence goes on along the minus strand of CM044554.2, from coordinate 14,690,643 downwards.
TACACACTCACACACTTCCATTATGCCCAATGACACAGCAGTCCCATGTCCATGATGGACTTTGATGAATCCTAACATCAGCATAGGCCTTGAATAATCTAATTAATAATGCAAGACACTATGGGTTGTCAACAGCAGCTCGTGCTTTGGATTTTCAGTTGACTGCTGTGATTCTGAACCCACTCGCATGTCACAAGCCAGATTACGCTCCGGCAGGTGGCAGCTGTGCCGTCACATTCTTGGTCTAACTTTAAGAAATTCTCATTAAGCAGTGAAGGTTGGAATTCAGTGAGTAATTGTTTTATGAGTGTGCAGAAATGGAGAAAGGAGAATGTGTGAAATGTGTAAGGGTGAGCAATAGTTTGTGTTATACAGAGTCAAAACTAGTGTGTGTTGTAAAACTTCTCTTTAGGCCATTTGCATTGCCTGAACAACAACTTTCCAATGGTCTTGAGCGATAAGGTGAGATTAAAATGTCAGCAGTGCGCTCTAAAAATGACTACTAAAATACTAAAATCAATTGACAGTCAAGGAGAGAAGGTCAGTGAGGGCTGGAGTTACGTGGCTCTGCAGGTCCAGTACGGAGCATTCTCTGCTGACTGCAGTCAGTGTATATCCAGAATAATGAACATCGCTTTAATCAGGCCCACAGGACCTTCTGTAGATCTACAGGATAAATAAAGAAAAACATGGTGTTACTGATGATTTAACGTCAGGTTTATGTATTGTCAAATAACACTACTCTTAAAACGTGATGTTCTGCTAAATATCTTTGTCCCTGTCAATTCATCTGTCTTCTTAAAATTTTAATGACAAACACACCAAATAATTTGTGACATTCAAGTTCATATTTGACATTAAAACAAACCATTGCATAAAGAAAGGTTGAGTTTACATTAAGACACTTGCATCAAAACACAGCAGAATTTGGTGTTGTATCAAAATATAATTTATAAGTGTGTTGTCCTTGTTTGTTCGCAGATAAACCCCAGTGAAGTGGAGGCCCTTCTCTCTCGACTGCCCTGCACTTTCCGACAAGAGCTGACCGGAGTGGGAGCCAGTCTAGAGAAACGCTGGAACTTCTGTGGCTTTCAAGGCATCAAGAGCATATAGACTGCTGCTGCTGAAACGTTTGGGACAAAGAAAACGCGGGGAAATCATACACATGTGAAAGACTGAACATACCACACATGGAGCCTACAAACAGCAGAGATAAAAGTGGGCTCAGCTTGCCTGTACGAGGACACAAGACTGAGTACAGATCTTTTATCAGGAGAGTTACTGGTTACATGGGCGTTTCAGAGACTCAGTAGGAGAACTTACCGAAGAAATGCTGCATTTTCATTGTTACAGAAATGTTAACAGTGAAGATCGGTGGTCCTCATGAGCTTGAAATCCCAGTGTGTTTTTAGACATAGACTGCGTGAGAAACACAAGAGCACCCGTTTCTATAGTCACTGGATTACAATGTAGATGTTATTGCCCACATTGGCAGGGAATTGTAGTCGGGTATTGTGCCAGTGTGAGCCAGGACTACAGGGCTTACACATGGAATCTTACTGAACACTTGAAACCTCCGTACCCCTCAACATCATCCTCTAATCTTTTTTGTTGTTCCTGGTTTGTAAAATAAATCACAAATGAATATATTTCTTCATTTTCTGTAAAGGCTGTTAACAATTGCATAGGATCATTTCTTGTACTACACTGTAAATGCTTGGATAATATTTTTTATTATAAAAAAAGAAATTTGAGTATATAAAATGTTTGACTGTTTGTTCGTCAGACTGTGGTGATGTATGCGAAAGGCTGCTGCTGCTGAAGCATCGTTCAGCCTGCCAAAGCTTACTATCGGTCCTCAGGGATGCACACGTGCACCTACACAAGACAGACAAGTGGAGTCTTGCTTGAAGGGCATTCTTTCTTCTCAAGTCCTCTAATCCACTGTACAACTTTCATTTTAAAAGCTTACATAACATTTATGTCTTTCAATAAAACACTTAACTATAGCTCCACTATAAGCCTGGCACAGCTACATCAATCCACAGACAGACCGCACAATGAAAGGATTTCAGTAATGATGCTTAATTGTTGAGGCTGTTTGGAGGAAGCTTATAACTGAATATTTGTGTGCAATTTCCAAGATCCCTATATTACGTAGTTAGACAAAGCACTACAGACCTTTGCAAGATAGAGAGCTCCTACTGCCAGGACTACAAGCTCCTCCCAAAAGCCCAGTCAAGCATTCTTATTGTGCCTCCACTGGGCTGTTTGGCAGCATTCGCTCTTCCCCTGTTGCTCTGGGAAACAAAGGTTTATTATTATTATACATCATTTGCTCTCATCGGCCTCTCTCGTCTCTTACAGGTTTTGTATTTTAATAATTAGCCTAGGCTCTAGTATGTCGGCATACTAGTCCTTGTACCTGAAATAATAATTATGTATGGCTTGCCTTTTTGCTCCTACAGGACTTCTTTCAGATACAAGTATTCATTATAAACTACTGTGGGAGAGGACTTGTTTGCACATAAAAACAGTAACAAGCTCCATTCCATTTAGTCCCACCTCATGTCAAGTATGCTTTAAAAAAAGTTCATACAGTGCTCGGATATACTGTTCATTTTTAAATGCGGCTCAAGCTTTGGCTAAGTGCAAACCCTAGACTTACAACTGTGTTATGTGACATCTTTGCAGTTATTTGCAGTGATGATGATGTTACACACCCCCCTTTTCTGCTTCCATCTGCTTGATGGTGCACTTGGGATAGAGAGGCACGCTGTCTATACAAGTCTCTGCATCAATACACTCCTTCCCCTGCACACTGCAAGACTTGATCTCAGCAGAGCATCCCTGATGACAAACTCTAGTACACCTCACACCAGCAGCTTTCCTTTCCAACTCATTAGTTTACTCTCATGCTCTCCCTGACAGAAACAAAACACTAATACGGTGCATTCTTTTTCTCTGAAGCTGCTCACTATCGAGCATCTCTTCCCAACTGAGAATCTACCTCATAAACTAAAGGTATTTACAATGCATCTATTTTCCAGCTGTTTGTGTGTCTATGTGTGAGCTTGCAGAAACGTGCTAGTTCTGCTTCAGGTTTTCAGGCATCACTCGAGGTGGTAAACACAGACTAATTAAATCCAGAAGCAGTCCCTGGTGAACACCACTCTCCATTCATTGTTGTCTTCTCATTGCTGTGACACAGTGAGGGGCCTCCTCATTAATTCAGTTCAAGGTGTATGCAAGCTAAAATCCAGGATTGTGATTTACTCCAGCGGAAGAGACAGTGGCTTAGGAGGACACCCACTTCGTAAAGTCTCCACTGGGCATATTTGGAGATGTCCTTGGGCATCTGCTGATTTTAAATCTGAGCAAATACCAAGTCTGCATTTAAAATTGTGTGTCATTCCGGGATGGGGGGGATTACTGAAAATATATTCTTAAATCGTGCAGTCACATCACGCTTAAGGTGGGTATAATTGGACATGAGGAGATAAGCAGGTACTTTCCAGTGATGATATGTTGCTCCAGTTATCCTTAATTACCTTCGCCTCTCTCATTGCTCCCTGAAGGCATTAGAATCTTTCTAATTATGATTACAGCTTTTCTAGAGGGGGCAGGTGAGAGACTGCTGGCTTTGTGCAGAGGATATCCCAAAAAGAGAAGCCAATCAAAGAGAAAGAGGATTAGAGTAACAAACCTATCTGCATTGATAATCAGCCACAGGTTTTCTGCAGAACACACAGTGGACACTGCTGTTTGGCTGTCAACAGGTAAACCACTACACATCAAGATCCCAAACTTTTTTTTTTTTAATAAAATAAAATAAGGCTCTGCGTGGCGTAGTGAGTCAACAGCTCCTCCTTCTGAGCACAACAAGAGCTGCACCACACTTTATTCCACTAACAGCATGTGTCCACTTCATAGGTGGAGGAGTTCATGAGGGCTTCCTTCTCAATTAAAACAGCATTCATTTATATTTCATTTAAACTTTTTTTATTCAATTTAATACATTTCCAGATTGCCTATGTTGCAGCTCAGTGGATCAGTGTTAATCCAAGAATACTTGCCTACAGATACTTGGAATGAGATCTTATGAACAGAAAAGCTATGCAATATTGAAACAACTAAAGAGATTTCTATTTCTTTTGGGGGATTATTGGTTTGGCAGTTAACAAATCATGTTTTTGTTTACTGTGTTTGGATATGTACAGAGAATTGCATTCACATTATCGCTTGAATGAATGGCAAATGTTGGAATAGTTGCTTTACAGTCTGCTCTTTAGTGACTAGGCACAAGATATTAAACCATACAATGATTACACGATAAACTCCAGTGTTTCTACTGAATCTTTTCCTTCTTTGGATTTCTCAGTTTTACTGCTCACCACATCCACTTCTCATATAGGGTACTTATTATGCAGAGCAGTTGGAAGCACAGCAGCAAATGCCCATGAAGAGTTTGCACTCACCAAGAAGTCTCCTACACATTAAATAAAAGCAGCCTACAGGTGAAAGTGAGGGTAAAAGGGAAAAAGATGCAGGAGCTCCTGTGTTCATACAATTCTTAGAAAATACTTTAATATTCTTCGCTGCCTTGGCAAAATGTCCCCCTGTGGTTATGTCCAGCAGTATCTCTGGCCCATTAGTTTCTAAAACCAGTGGGCCTGATCAGTGTTTTTGATCTGAAATGCCAGCACAGTGCGGCTCATGCCAGGTTGGATGGGATAGTGAAACTCTCCTAATGAGAGATGGTTACTCTTCATGCTGTTATGAATGGAGTGACCTTTACCAAAGAAGAATTGCTTCACATGGACAGCAATTAATTGCACAGTGGAAACTTGTTTGAAAGAGTGTATTTTTAGATATGATAAGTGCGGCTGTTGGCATTATTTTGACATGCGCTCTGTGTAAGCTCAGTCCTTAAATACTCATTTAAAGAAATTATTATGTTTGAAGCACAGCTGGCAAAAATGTCTTGACTGTTTGTTTGTTTTTCTTCTGTTTGTTTTTCTGTTAAACAGTGGAAAGGCTATGTAAATCCCAGCTTTGAACCTTGAGGTGGCTGATGTTTTAGTAGCCTGTTTAATTTCTTTGTGTTTATTTAGGCCTACTTCATGCATTGTCCAAAATGTTCTTTACAATTCTGTTCAAAGCGCTCAGTTTTATAAACTTTGTATGATACAAAGAGACAGGCTTGTTGAGGCTGAGTGATGGTTGTTGCTTTTCAAACCATGTTAGCATGGTAGTGCAGCTCGTTCAAGGTAAGGCCTATTACACTGATGGTGTATTAGTTACAGGCATCAATTTATGATTTGTTGACGTTTAAAATGGTGCTGAACTTCGACCACATTTAAGTTTGAAAAGTTGACATGTTAAGCCATTTCACATAAAAAAGTTGAAGAGTGCTAATAATTGTACTTTGGATGACGTGCTGGGTCACTAATAAATTATATAGTAATAACATTAGCTAGGTTAACAAGCTCGTTCGTAGCTCAAAGGCCAAAGGTTTGGATAAAAGCGTCTGCTAAATGACTAAATGTTAACGTAAATGTAACGTTAGGTGTCCCAAATATGTCGTTAAGCCAAATTCTTTCTTAGCCTGTTTCTTGGTGAAATTTGCCCCAGTAAAACAGCAAGAGAACAGGTAAATTCACTTTCATCTAACTTTTGAGATGGATTACTGTGAAATAATGCAATGTAAATAATTAGCTTTATGCTAGTTCAGAGGTAGCGTTAGCTAGCTAGAAACTTTTGCGCAGTATGCTGCTCTTAAATCCATATGAGCAGGGCTAAAGGTTTTCAAGGAAACATCAAACTAAAGCTCTAGCTACTCCCCCACATCACTGACAGAATTACGGAGCAAAAATTCTTTAAAGACTTTAAAATGTATGAGAAATAGGCTACAGACACCACCTCACCAATTATTTCCAAACAAAGCTTGGAATGAAAAAGTCATTGTAGTCAAGACTGTCTAGCTTTAGGCCCATATTGATATATATATATATATATATATATATATATATATATATATATATATATATAGATAGATAGATAGATAGATAGATAGATAGATAGATAGATAGATAGATAGATAGATAGATAGATAGATAGATATAGATATATATAGATATATATGAAAATAAGTTACATTTACTGTATTTTATCACTTATTAGTCATCTCATTACTAATCAAACCTTTGAAGTCTGATCAGCACTTTTATACTTTTAAAGCGGTCATTTATTTATTGTACAGAAATTTGTTTGCATTCATATCGAGTTGTATATGCTGTTATTTCTGTTTGTTATGTATGTGTCAATGCTTAAGGACTATGGATTGTAATTAACTTCTAGCTAAATCCGAGATATTTGCATGTGCATTGTTCTCAACAAATAAACATATAAATGAAAAAATTGTTAACAAAGGTTTTATGACCTGTAGCCTGATAACAATGCTAAATGCATAAATCTAGTTTTTTAGCAAGAAGCAAGAATCCAATGCAATACAGAATACTTATTAAATATTAATGTTTTTTCTTAACGATTTCCTATGAAGAAACTGACTTTTTTGTACACAATTTATCACAAATTCCATAAATTCATTGTCACAAACAGCCCAGAGAGAACTGCCACACAGAATAAAGACACTAACATCTTGCTTTTCAAAGAAAAGCTTTAAATTCATAACCTTGGTTCATAAACCACTGGTAAAAAGTTTAAGCAACAGTTTATCAGTTTATCTCACCATCACAATTGGAATGATTTAAGATAAAAAATGTTATAGCAGACTTTTGGAAATTACATGTCTACGTTTAATGTTTACTCAACAATCTAATGTTTATTGTAAGGCCAGATACTTAGATTTCTATTTAGTTTGTAGTGAAGTTTTATCCCAGTCTACGTTAAATTACCTAGGCCACCATTTTAACCTGCATCAGTCTTTAATACACTCAAATGAATCCATTCCTAGTATTTATAATTCAAGAGGAACTTTCAGGGGGTTTGATCGAGGTTTCTGTAGCAGTGTTGCAAATACTGTTTAGCACATATTAGTTAAAAGTTTGTTGAAAAGTTTAATTTTAGTTGCAGAGTTGGGACTATGACATTTATAATAGTAACATTTTTCCTGTGTCATGTTTGGCTCAACTGGTCAATATTTTGGAATGGATACTTTTTAAAATTTTGCAATACTACTGTGCTAATACCAAACATGCAATGTGTGAAAACCAGCCTTGCCATATTTTAGATCAGTGATCAACTGTCGGCCCGGGCCCAGCCAGAGCTCAAAACTAATGCTGTCACTGTCACAGAGTCAGTTCAGGAGGTGAATGTGCACAATATCAGAACAATTTTAAACTTTAAACTAAAAGGCGTTCACTTGCTCACTGTGTCTCACAGCTGCTGCCCAGACCGGTACCGGACCTCTGCGACGACTTAACAAGCGCGCAACAAAAACAAGTCTGTGTCTGAGACTGAGCTTTACTCTCTCAAAAACGGACAAAAAGTATCAAAAATGTCCTGTTACCGGTGGAGAACCAGGCAAGGCAAGGCAATTTTATTTATATAGCACAATTCATACACTGGGTAACTCAAAGTGCTTTACAGGAATAAAAGACAATTTACAAGATTTAGATTAAGAAACATAAGAAAAATTTAAAATATTTTAAAAGAAGAGTGCAGATTAAAAAACACTTAAAGTTGTAATGTAGGTGGAGCTGAAGAGGAAGGTTTTTAACCTCCCCTTGAACACTGTTAGAGTTGAGGCTCTAACAAAAAAAAATTATGTTATCCGTCTATTGGTTCCCTATTCACCGATATTGTCGTTATGAAAGGGCAATAAAATGGCAGTTACATCCGGGCTTTTCGGCTTTTACTGCATAGTAAAACAATAGTTTTCAGATAGCATAACCCCCCCCAGAGTTGTCACGTAGTAAAAACTCAGCTCTAGAGACCAGAGTCATCTTTTGTTCCAGGCTGTAAACATAATTTTTACACATTGTGAAGTTGCCATTAGATTTCTGCTTATGTTTCTGCTTTTGGAGTCCGCCCCCTGGTGGACGGAGCTATATTGCTCTATAAGGGCGCCGCCTTATGGCGATTTTACAGCGAAATACAGCGATATACCGCCGTCCACCAGAGGGCAGGCTCCAAAAGCAGAAACATAACAAAAGTTTTTACTACATTACAACTCTGGAATGGACGTATTTTGATTAATACATCCGTTTACGGTATCTGAAAAATATAGTTTTACTACAGCAGAAAAGCCCGGATATTACCGCCATTTTATTGCCCTGTCGTAAGTTCAAGACAAGACAAGACAAGACATTTTTTTTTGTATAGCCCAATATCACAACAACAGTCACCTCACATCACCCAGCAGGTAAGAGGATTGCGTCCACCCTAGGAGGAGGGAGAAAAGAGAGAAAAAAAAACAAACTGTAATAGGTAGATGTGATAATATGAGCGGTTTAGTGTGTACCCACAGCTACAACCAGTGTAAACGTATACCTATGATCAATCAGTCTCCATACGTTTGGTGAAATAAGTATGTTTTGAGTTTGCTTTTGAAAACTTCAACAGAGTCAGCTCGCCGCACTTCCACCGGGAGCCCATTCCATAAAAATGGGGCTCTATAAGAAAAGGCTCTGTAGCCAGCAGACTTCTTCTTTACTTCTAGCTAAATCCGAGATATTTGCATGTGCATTGTTCTCAACAAATAAACATATAAATGAAAAAATTGTTAACAAAGGTTTTATGACCTGTAGCCTGATAACAATGCCAAATGCATAAATCCATTTTTTTAGCAAGAAGCAAGAATCCAATGCAATACAGAATACTTATTAAATATTAATGTTTTTTCTTAACAATTTCCTATGAAGAAACTGACTTTTTTGTACACAATTTATCACAAATTCCACAAATTCATTGTCACAAACAGCCCAGAGAGAACTGCCACACAGAATAAAGACACTAACATCTTGCTTTTCAAACAAAAGCTTTAAATTCATAACCTTGGTTCATAAACCACTGGTAAAAAGTTTAAGCAACAGTTTATCAGTTTATCTCACCATCACAATTGGAATGATTTAAGATAAAAAATGTTATAGCAGACTTTTGGAAATTACATGCCTACGTTTAATGTTTACTTAACAATCTAATGTTTATTGTAAGGCCAGATACTTAGATTTTATTTAGTTTGTAGTGAAGTTTTATCCCAATCTACGCTAAATTACCTAGGCCACCATTTTAACCTGCATCAGTCTTTAATACACTCAAATGAATCCATTCCTAGTAAGTATTTATAATTCAAGAGGAACTTTCAGGGGGTTTGATCGAGGTTTCTGTAGCAGTGTTGCAAATACTGTTTAGCACATATTAGTTAAAAGTTTGTTGAAAAGTTTAATTTTAGTTGCATAGTTGGGACTATGACATTTATAATAGTAACATTTTTCCTGTGTCATGTTTGGCTCAACTGGTCAATATTTTGGAATGGATACTTTTTAAAATATTGCAATACTACTGTGCTAATACCAAACATGCAATTTGTTTTCACTGTTTTTGTAATTAAATTTATGTGTGAAAACCAGCCTTGCCATATTTTAGATCAGTGATCAACTGTCGGCCCGGGGGGCCACATCCGGCCCCCCACAGCTATCCATTTGGCCCCCCAGCCAGGACTCAAAACTAACGCTGTCCTAGTGATTGATGCTCCTCAGAGTGAATCACTCACTGTCACAGAGTCAGTTCAGGAGGTGAATGTGCACAATATCAGCACAATTTTAAATTTTAAACTAAAATCCCAACTCTGGGATGGACGTATTTTGATTAATATATCCGTTTACGGTATCTGAAAACTATAGTTTTACTACAGCAGAAAAGCCCGGATGTTACCGCCATTTTATTGCCCTGTCGTAAGTTTAAGACAAGACAAGGCATTTTTTTTTGTATAGCCCAATATCACAACAACAGTCACCTCACATCACCCAGCAGGTAAGAGGTTTGTCCACCCTAGGAGGAGGGAGAAAAGAGAGAAAAAAAACAAACTGTAATAGGTAGATGTGATAATATGAGCGGTTTAGTGTGTACCCACAGCTACAACAAGTGTAAACGTGTACCTACAGCTACAACAAGTGTAAACGTTTACCTACAGCTACAACCAGTGTAAACGTGTACCTACAGCTACAACCAGTAACTTGTACCTATGAACAATCAGTCTCCATACGTTTGGTGAAATAAGTATGTTTTGAGTTTGTTTTTGAAAACTTCAACAGAGTCAGCTCGCCGCACTTCCACCGGGAGCCCATTCCATAAAAATGGGGCTCTATAAGAAAAGGCTCTGTAGCCAGCAGACTTCTTCTTTACTCGAGGAAGTTGAAGGAGGCCAGCGTCCTGAGAGCGAAGGGTACGAGCTGGAGTATACCGGGTGATGAGGTCAGATAGGTAAGAGGGCGCGCGTCCACAAAGGATTTTATATGTTTAACAGGAGTTCAATATTGGTGAATGGGGAAGCATTTATTTACAAACTATGGATGTAGACTAGTATATGGAGACTTGAGATCTGAAGTAGCTAAATGAATTATTAATTATACATAGCAATCTAATTGGAGGAAGTTATGTTGTAAAATTCCAGGTTTGGTTTCAGGTTAAAGTGCACCCTCTAGAGATATAAGCTCAGCTCTCCTACCAGAGTCCAGATGCTTTTGCTTTAACCTTTTCTTCATTACATGAATATGTTTAGGGCAGCGGGTTGTTCTCAGACACAGTAGATCCTCATTTCAAGAGTCTGTTAGGACAACTTCACTGAAGAACTTTTCCAAACAAGGCTGACCTCTTTGAAACCTGGAGTTTTTGTGGTTATTAATATAAAATCTCCTTATTGCAATATTATAACAAACAAGTCATATCTAAATGTATTCTGTAATAAAATGTCCTTGCTATGCTCTATAAATAGCCAACAGAGCACATTATTTTGTAAACTGTATTAGACTCAAGTATAATTTCTCGGGCTTAATTGGGCGAATAGCAAGTTTTTACCCTAGTCAGTGTCAGTGCGGACTGACACGGGGAACTACTTTGTTTTTCTTTTCCTCAAAGTGCCTCATATTCTCCAGTGTTTTTCCTCTGTGGGCAGTTCTTACCTCGCGCAATATCAGTGGGGAGGGGGGCACTGCAGCTGGCCAATAGGATAGCACTGCCCGCGGTCCTAGATGTCTGGCCCCTCCCACGTGTGCGGCGTTTGCTTGGTTTACTTCCTCCACACCGTAGTTGTTGCTACGGTGACCGCTGAGTTCAGTCAACGGTTGGCGGAGCCGGAATGACGTCAGTGGGGTATCGGGAATTCCTCTCCCTGAAGGGCTGCATTTGAGCTGAGCTTCACTTACTGCTTGTAGGAAGCGGCACGTACATCATACACGTGAGGCGTCAACTTAACTATGGTTCTTGCTCGTGTTTTTGTCTCTGCCCCGTCTCGGTAGAAGATGCGTACGTCCAGTTTAGGAATACGGCTTTGGGTTTAATGCCAGTAGCTATTGAAATGTATTATGTTCATTTATTTATACATTTGCCGCTCATAAAAACAAGATCTGACTTTACTGCCAAGGTGTACCGAACAAGACCGACTAAATGTAAGTGAATATGAAAAAACTACGTAGCTAAAATATATTTTATAGCTAGATTTAATATTAACAATGGTGTAACATTCTATGTACACATACTGCTTTTATATCAATATAATGACACTAAACATAGATTATGTTAGTAAACCCTATATGTGATACAATTTTTAAACAAGCACCAATTACCCACTTGATTTATTGAAAAACTATAGACTACTAAAGTTCTTTAAAAAAGTTTGACCACAACTTGTTTAGAGACAGTTGCAAAGTAATAAGAAGCCTAGTTGTTATTTATAGTAGCTTACCCTTGCTTTTTAATTTTTGACCTTTGTTGTGTCTGTTTGGATTATATTATATTGCATATGCACTTTATCTTGTTCCCAAATAGTAAACCTCTTAAGCTGTTTTTTCTTGTCATTCCCAAACCTGCTTTTCAGTAGCAACCAGTTTTGCTCTTGTGTAATGCCAGAAGCCAGAAAACCTTTGTAATGCCAGATGTCACTTTCCTTAAAGATGGCCATGAAAACTTTGCACTTAAATGTCAAACTTCACATGATAGAGCAACTGAAAGATGCAGAACAGAACTGCCAAGAGTTTGGTTCCCATCACACTTTTAAGCAACATTCCCATTGGTTTGGTTAAAGGACAGCTCATGACCAATTGTATGTGTTGTTGTGTGAGTCTGTGCCCCCTGGTCTATCTGTCTTAAAGCTCATTGCTGGACACATTTTTCGGACAGTTACTTGCTGACCTTGGAGCTCTTACCATAGAAGGGATCAGTGATTGTATGTGGATGTACTGCCAGCTCAGATGTCTCATGTCTGAGCTCTAGGGGAACTGGCAATTTGCCTTTAAATAGATAAGCACTGTAACTGTACAGCAGGGCATCAGCTCTGAGCAAGGTGATTCCTAAAGTCTCTCTGTGCTGTAAAAGGTGATGCTGCAAAAACATTGCACATCTTAAATTGTAATCTGAATTAACTGAACATAAAAAGTTAATCCAAATTATTTTTATTTAAACTTTCTATCATTTGAGAATCTTACTGACTTGTGCTTTTTCCTGAAAAACCTTGAAGTATTTTAAACAAAGTATCAAACAAACAAAGTATCTCGTTACAAGCTTTTATCTGACATCAGCAATGCCGTCTCACAATGGAAAAATGGTGCATCATTATATTGTTAGCACTGTACTAACACTCATTTGTATTGTTGCCCCCAGAGGGTCTGCCATGTTTCCTGACGCTCTGGAAGCAACTGGCCAGGTGGAGGGCCTGTCCCTGTCCTCCCCGCAACCGCTACCTGAGTCCGAAGAGGAGGAAATAGAAACATCAGTCGAGAGGGGCCAAAGAAAAAGGACGCTACCACCGTAGCCTGAAACTTTTAAAGCCATTCAGGGTAACGCACAAGTAAGGAAAATATGTTTAATGTTGTTCTTTGACAGAGGGACATCAAAGTCATCTAAAGTTTACCGTTATTAGGTTTTCTGTCTGTATATTCTTGGGAGATATAGCAGATAATTTCACCAACATCTTGGGTTTTATAAAGTAATTGAACCATATAAAAAAATTTAATTATAAAATATTTTTTTTTACTGAAAAACACATTAATGTCAATCTTGTCCAATGTTGTGTTTTAGCTTGTCTCAGGAAAATTTGAAAAAATTTCACTGCTCTTTCTTATTTTGTGATGAGCATGCCAATTTCTGTTCAAACATTGCAAGCATGATTCAAGTCTCCGAGCAAACAGCTGCTCCACTGTCGGCTGCCCGTACGGCGGCCCACCCCCATACATGACACCTGTGTGCACTTCTCACCCATTTCCATGTCTTTCGTCTATTCTAGGCACCAGCACCCAGTTGATAATGCCGGCTTTTTCTCATTTATGACTCTTCACTGGCTCACCCCACTGGCGCTGAAGGCCTGTAAGACATCCAACCTGTCTATGGATGACGTGTGGGGTCTGTCTTGCCACGAAGCCTCTGAAGTAAACTGTCAAAGGTGAGCTAACTCTGGCACGGCTAAGATTTGCCCGATAAAAAGTGACCCGCAGTGTTAGAAAAACATTATTTGATGTTGACACACAGTATTCCCAGAAAACAGAAATTAGTTTAAGTGTTTGTCTGACCCCAAGAGCACTTTCGAGCACTTTAGATAGAATATACAATAAAAATTAAAACCGTAAAAAATTTATGAATACAGTAAGTTTCTTAATGTATTGAGTATTGATTTTCTCATTTATCAACGCCTTATTTTCTGAACCGTTTGACAACCAATGGTAACCTAATATTCTGTTGTGTATTAAAAAAATCCCCAATATCCATAATTTAGTTTATTAATATCTCAAGCCTTATTCCAAGATTGTGTGTTCAAGCAAGAAAAGAGAAGTCCCCAAGCAAGGAACAGGAACAAGAAGTAATAAAAGATTCCCTGAGTTTTTGGAGCTTTAAATGTGACATGATTATGCAGTAAATGGAAATATTTAACAGTGGACATTTAGTTTAAACTGTAGAGTGCAAACATTTATACAATGCACATTTAAGCTCATTTACAGATAACAATATATGTCAATATTACAACACCATTTCTTTATTTATTTTAGTCCTTGTATGATAGAGACAGGGTGAGAGAGGAAGGACAATGAGCAAATGGACTGAAATAAACCCGTGTCTCTCACATGTGGTATGTGCTCTACCAGGTGAACCCAACATAAACATATTTATGGAAAACATCTTGTTTTTTGTTTATTTATTTTTGTTTTTTAAACCTAAAACACACATAGTGAATGCCAGGCTATAGTTAGATAATATTTTCTTTCTTTCTTTCTTGTAAGCCAATAAAAAGCAGAATTGATAATGTATGAATCAAAGCACTATTTTACCTTGCAAGAGCCTATCTATTGAGATGAATGAGCCTTTGCTTTTGTTTTTAGTTTAAGTAACACTGCTAACTACAACTTGCTCTCACACTGTAGGTTCACCAGGACTGCTTCTTCACCATAAACAAATAGAAATATTGAATTATTTGCTTGTGTTATCTGTCATGTGACTAGTACAAGTACATGTGACCACCCTTGTCGTTAAAAGTAACAGTACAACCAAGTTGCACTGTGAGTACATATGTTTATAATTACAATTTTATACTACTTTATTGGTGTAATTATATTACTAATTGGTGCATGTGGCAGAGTGGTTAGCACTCCTGCCTCACAGCAAGAAGGTCATGAGTTCAAAACCCGGCCGACCCAAAACATTCTCGGCCGACTCCGGTCTTTTTGTGAGGAGTCTGCATGTCCTCCACGTGTTACTGTGGGTTTTCTCCGGGTACTCCGGCTTCCTCCCACCGTCCAAAGACATGCATGTACAGGTTAATTGGCAAATCTAAAGTGTCCCTAGTGAATGAATGTGAGAGTGAATGGTTGTCTGTCACTGTCTATGTCTAAATGTCAGCCCTGCGACTAACTGGCCACTGTCCAGGATGTACCCCGCCTCAGGCCCAAAGCTGCTGGGATAGGCTCCAGTCACCCGCAACCCATAACGGGACAAAGCGGTAGAAAAAATGAATGAATGAATGAATACTACTTAATACCACAAGTAGTATGCATGTGGAATTACAGTGTTGATTAGTGCTGTTCCTTATGCCTTTGTGGAATTGTACCCTGTGGACACTGCATGTGGCCATTTAGTGTACTGTAAAGTTTGAACATACAGTCTCTCTCTAAACAGTGGAGTTGTTCCAGATATGCGAGTTTACTAAGAATAGTGGGGATTAGAGATTACAGTACGAGTAAGTGCCTGAGTGGTTATGTCATTACCTTGTCTGCTGTGATGCATCGTGTCTCCCTGTCACATTCATTAGCTGTTACTGACTGGAGCCAGTCTAGTGCAGGCTCTGAGATAAATTTACAATGCAGCTGCCAAACTGGCACTTGATAAATTGCCAGTAGTAAAGCTAATTCTAGAACGAACAATATTAAAACCCTACAATAAGCTTATTAGAGAGCATTTGGTGTTTAGTGTTTACTGAAAAGAAAGCCAGTTCATTTCTTATTACTCACATGTTGAGTCACACTGCCGTGACTCGACAGAATAAAGAGGGATGACTATTTGAGGAAGTTCTCTTGCATGCACTGAAAAGCATGTGGCTTGGTCTGTTTAAAGACTGTGGCGCAGGGCCCAGAGGTTTAGTGCTGCTGCTTTGTGTGCTATGTAAAAAGCACACCAAAGGGAAACAGAAAAGAAGAACATTGGCACGGGTGGCCGATAGTACGCATGAGTGGACTAGAATTACACAAGCAGGGAGGGCTTTATTTGGTGTTAACTCTGCAAGAACAGTTATGCAATGCATAGATGATGAAAAAAGAAAATGGGTAAAGCACCCTGGGAGAGTTGACACTTGTTGGTGCTCAATGTCCTGGCCAACACTCGTATAGCCACGGTCTTGCTTGCCATCTGGCAAACTGGACGTTTAGCTTTTAGTACATTTCAGTGTTTAAAGACATCTTCTTAAAATAATGTCCTTTGTCATTTTTCATTTTTCTCAGAAAACACAAAATACTGAACCAAATGCTGAATATATGATATGTATCTATCATTTTACTGTAGATGACTACTGACATACTAATAATGTCTGTCAATAATGTAATGTAAGAACAATAAATGACAAAGGCCTATGTTTGAACTTGCCTTTGTGACTTAATCAATTTGAAACCAACATAATTTCTAGTTGTTACATTACAATACAGTCTGTCATTAATAAATAAGACAAAAACTGTAGATGAAATATTATTGGAAAAGAGTTAACATAAAGCCTAACACTTGTAACAGTCACAGATTCTGGTTCCTTTCCACTCGCTAAATGCTGACTAAAATGACAGGAAAAAAACTAAATAACCACCCAGTATTTCTAGCCTGTCTATATTACAGTAAACCTCACCAATAAGGGACAAGCTCTGAATCATAGAAATACTTTTAGTGCCTAGGTAGATTTTTGTTCTTCTTGAAGCAACCTCATTTTGAAAGGCTTGCCAAATAAGTCACATCGTCTTTTGACAAAATAAAATGGCCTAAGTCACAGGACATTATACTACAGAGGTAGAATCAAGTGATCTGTTCAACTGAGGATTTGACCAGAGGTGGCCAGCATCACAATAGGATGATTTAGGCAAAAAAATATAGTATAATATTTGTCAAAAAATACCACAATCTAGACCACAATGTAACCCAGGTGTTCTAAGTTTATTGATTTGTGCCTCTAAACTAAACAAGATATTTGACAATGACCTAAACAGATAAGGTCATAGCATATTTATTTATTTTATCATAATATATAGTATAATTAGAAATAAATGCCTCAACTAAGTTGTACTATATTAGGTATATTGTAAAATACATTGTGTGTTGTTGAGAAGGTAAGATAAGATGAGTTTCTTAATCTTCAGTTATAATAGTTTTATTATTCCCTGATGATGGTTGTTTCATTGATGGCAGTCTACAACACATTTTATTTGCAATGACGTCTCATTCCAAATAATACACACTGGTCGTGGTTGCACTTAATTTAACTTTCTTTTATTCCAAATCACCTGACTGACTCCATGTATTAATTATCAATCTGCTAATTTTTCTCTTACGTTCAATGTCTTATCTGTCTTTGATGTCATTAGTATTTAAATTACTTTCTGCAGCTGCTTTATGGATTCATTTTCATTAATACAATAGGCCCACAAGACATTTTTAAGAGGCATTCAATTACAGAAGCACATTAGAATATCTTTCAAATGTTTGGTTGTACCTTCCTCCTAATTATGTGAGTGGTATCATGAATCTATAAAAACTATTGTCGGTCATCTTCACAACATACATACTGTATATTGTATATCTTTGTCTATGTACAGTTGTATGTATTATTTGTTGTTATTTATTCCTGCCAGGGCCACTTGGCCAGGTCATGTTTGTAAATTAGATCAGGCTCTCAAACATTTTACCTGGATAAATAATGATTAAATAAAAAAAAAAAAAAAACAACGCTTTTGTTTTTGCCCCATTTTTAATGAGCTGAACTCAGATATCTAAGACTTTTTCTATATACACAAAAGGCTGACAACAACAAAAGGCCAATCTAAAATGTGCAATTTCACTTTACATTTATTCATTTAGTTGACGCTTTTATCCAAAGCAATTTACTTTAAGGTTCCATTCCACAGTGTTACAGCTGGAACCCCACTGGAGGCAAGGTGGGTTAAGTGTCTTGCCCAAGGACACAATGACAGTATGAACTGTGGGGAGGGCGGGAATCGAACCGCCAACCTTCTGGTTATAGGACAACAGCCTTACCACTGAGCCACTGCGCCCCTTGTTGTGGTCTATTTCATTATTTTCTATTTTAAAAAAGTTTAGGGGGGGCTGTGGAAAGTTGGTCCACCCCAACCCCCAACGACGTACTGCAGTCAGGTTGAGACCCCGATGAGGACGATCATGCAGATGAGCTTATCTGAGACAGTTTGTGCAGAAATTCTATGGTTATGCAAATTGATTGTGTGTGGTTGTGAGGCCAATTGGATGTACTGCCAAATTCTCTGAAACGTGTTTGGAGACAGCTTATTGTAGAGAAATGAACATGTAGTTCATGGGCAACAGCTCTGGTGGACATTCCTGCAGTCAGTATGTCAACAGCACACTCCCTCAAAACTTGCAACATCTGTGGCATTGTGCAACACATTTTAGGTTAGCCTTTTATTGTGGCCAGCCTAAGGCACACCTGTGCAATAATCATGCTCTCTAATCAGCATCTTGATTAACCACACCTCTGAGGTGGATGTATTATCTCGGCAAAGGAGAAGTGCTCACTAACACAGATTTGTGAACAAAATTTGAGAGAAATAGGTCTTTTGTGTTCATAGAAAAAGGGTTAGATCTTTGAGTTCAGCTCATGAAAAATGGGGGTAAAAACAAAGGTTTTGCATTTAAATGTTTATACATCATAATATTATCAGCATGGCTATGTAATATATAATCTGGGCTTTTGTAGGAGGAGGTCCTAAAAAGCAGTTTCATTGTTTCAGATATCTTATCATAATTAAGACAAAATGTTGCTGTGAAACCCAGTGTTTGTGTCCATGTAATTGACTTGACTTGTTCAGCTTTAATGTTTTCAATTGCTTTCAATTTGCTTTTGGATCTAGGTTTGAGTCTTTATGGCATGACGAGCTGAAAGAACGAGGGCGAGAGGGAGCTTCACTGACAAGAGTCTTCTGGCGCTTCTGCCAGACCCGCTTGCTGGTGGCCATGTTTTGCTTACTCTTCACAATGGTGGCAGGCTTTGTTGGACCTGTAAGTATTGATTAAATGCGCTTGGTATCTTACATGGAAAATAAACGTACAGACTTAATTACTATATAGTGGTAGCTTATTTAAGAAGCTGGATTATTTCTTGTTGCTTAAAACATCTGTTTTTTTTCTGTTTTAAAAGTTATTGTGTAAAATGATGTCCTATTTTAATGACAAAATCTGTGCAAGGCTTCTTTATAAAGACACATTTCTTCTACTTCTTAAAAATGAAATCTCTTCTGTGTAACCTTTTACTTGTCACTTTTGTGTTCTGTCCTTAAAGTTATTTTTTATTCCGTTTCTGTCATCCTCCTTGCCCCAGGCTCTCCTAGTCAGAGCTCTGCTGGAGTATTGCCAGAGCACAGAAAACAGCATAACGTATAGCCTGTCCCTGGTAGCTGGGATCTTCCTCACGGAGCTCACCCGCTCCTGGTCAGTGGCTCTCATGTGGGCCATCAACTATCGCACGGCAGCACGCCTCCGCGGGGCAACCCTCACTTTTGCCTTTCAAAAGATTCTGAGCCTGCGCAGCACCAAAGACATCAGTCCCGGCGAGGTAGGTGGCCCCCTCTTTAAACGAACAGAATCATCCTCCACATACAAATGATTCAGCTAGATTGAATTTTATTCTTTACACTCTGCTACAAATCCCACAGCCATGTTGAAGAGAATTCAGTCAAGATTAGTCATTACACAGCTTATAAAGAATCATGCTCAAAAAGTCAAACTACTCTCTTTCTTTTCTCCCCAGTTGATCAATATGTGCTCCAGTGATGGCCAGAGGCTGTTTGAAGCTGTGTGCGTGGGCTGCCTGCTGGTCGGGGGGCCCCTGGTTGGGATATTGGGTCTGTCCTACACAGCTTACTTCTTAGGACCCACTGCCCTACTAGGCTGCGCTATATTCATCATCTTCTACCCAGCCATGGTAAAAGTAACATTAATGTCTGTAATACAAATGTATACAGTATCTGTAACCATTGGGAAACTATTACAACTGTATGCATCAATTAAAATGTTGGCTCATTATAGGCATCTAAAATAACTTGCCTGACATATAAGACTAAGACAACATGACATTAGAGCCTGTAAGGGTAATTCAGGCTATTGCAGGTTATAGCCAGAACTTTTAAGCATAGTATCTCTATAGATATCTATAATAAATCCACTTTCAGCTTTTTTGTCGTTACTTTGAAGTTACATCTCATTTAAGTTAGAGATAGCAGGAGACCCTGGTATACTGATCTAAAAGGCATTGTTGTACCCTGGACAGACTTGTGACACAGATAACATGATTACATTTGCTTTCATTTCCTCTTTCACCACTTTTTTTGTCTTGTCATCGTGTCCTTTGTTCCTGTCTGGACAGATGCTTGCATCAAGGCTTACAGCATATTTCCGCAAAAAGTGTGTGGCAGTGACTGACCGCCGTGTGAGGCTGATGAACGAGATTTTGGGTTGCATAAAGTTCATCAAGATGTACTGTTGGGAAGATGCATTTGCTCAGAATATCAACAGTGAGTGGTTTTAATATTACCAAATGACTCTGCAACATTAGGCAGTGCCCCTTTTTCCGCTGGACTCCGCAATTGGCTAGAAATGCAAATGTAATGTCCTTTTTTTCAAACCTTTTCACGGCTAAATCAGAATAAAGGGTAAGTTGATTTAAATTTGTATCATTTTTGCAATTTAGTAACAAAAGAGACATGAATTTAGACTTTTTCTTTGCCTGAAAAGGTGAGATAACCTAACCCCAAATCTATTTTCATTAGCTCTCTCCATCAGAGACCCATGCTTGCCCCATCTTCTTCAATCACAGTTGTTACAATCCCCTGGTTTCAATGTTAATTGGGCAGATGTTTTGGCCTTATGATACCTCAAGTGACCATTGGGGCTGCTGTACTAATTCATGAATTAGTGATGACCATTTCTCATGGGGCCAATGCTGTAGGTGGTGGATACGGATCATTTACCCTTTTATAATCTTGCTTTAAATTAGCCAGGTGGGGCTTATTTTTACCGCTGTATTGTGATTACCTCTCACAATGATAATTAAATAAATTGTCATTCACCCATACAGAGAAGCCGCCATTCCCTTCAATTATAGTTGTTAAGTGAATGATCAATGCTTTTGCTCAGGGCATCTGACTTTTGCCTTGCAGAAAGTGCTGCTGAAGGTTAAATTAAAGATGCAGAACCTTTATGTTTCTTTATTTGTACCCAGAGAACTAGTTAAACAAAACAGTCAGCATGTGCATTAGGGTCAAACAAACACTAAGGGGTGGGTGGGGGTAACACTTGGACAGTTATCTTGGTTCAGCAGGTTTAAAGCCCTTACATGGAAATGGGGCCCTTGTCCTCTTCTGTATTTATTTCTGTCAACTGTTTATGCCTAAGTTAGTGTCACTTACAGTGTTGACTGAATGTTCAAAGAAAAAAAAAGTCTCTGTCTTTAACAGAGGTTCGATCAGAGGAGAAAGTCATACTGGAGAGAGGTGGGGTTGTCCAGAGTCTCACAGTGGGGGTGGCTCCCATTGTGGTGGTGATAGCCTGTGTGTGCACATTTACCCTACACATGGCCCTGGGCTATGACCTGACAGCTGCTGAGGTATTTCTTATACTGTATAAACCACAAAGATGTCAGACATGACAATCATTTTAACATTAAATTGACATATTTCCATTATTCTAGGCTTTCACCGTGGTTGCTGTTTTCAACTCTATGACCTTTGCCTTGAAAGTCACACCTTTAGCTGTAAGGGCTTTATCAGAGGGTGCAGTTGCTGTTAAAAGATTTCAGGTAAGAAAAACATTTATCCTAAAACTAAGGGCAAGCCACGTTTCCGGAGTTAGTGTACTTTTAAATTTGATATCGGCATACAAACCCTTTTATATGCTTAATATGCAGAAAAAAAACCTCATACCACAATCTGACATTGTTGACAAAGTGATTCCAGATAGACGGTAAAAGTCACATGTTAATAAGAAATGTTTCCACAGACTCAGCAAAGGTCGCAAAGTAGAAAATATTCCATTTCTATTCCAGGTCATTATGCTTTAGTTACAAAAATGATTCATAGGCTCATACTGTGTACTGTATCCTATGATAATAATAAATCAATTACAGTAGTATATCAGTTTACTTACATTTTAATAATTTCTCTTTCTTTACAGAGATTGTTTATGATGGAAGATCGAGAGGTTATTCAAGTAAAAATGGATGATCCCAGCAATGCAGTGGAATTTCTAGATGCCACACTGGCATGGGAAAAAGCACGATCTCCTACTGTAAAACCTAACCCTCCACTCAAGAAGCAGTTAAAGGGAAGAGGCATGAGGCGTGTGCTGCGCAGAGAGAAGCTTAGCCTGTACATTTCCACAGAGGACAGCAAGGGGAACCAAGATAGCCCTAATGCTCAAAGCTTGCTCACAAATATGGAGCAGGAGAGTCCGCAGAGCACCATATCTTCTACTCAGAGTATACGACCTCCACTGCACAAAACCTTACATCGCATTGACCTGCGCATTAAGAAGGTAACAAGTCCAAAGCGCACAAAAAGGGGCTTGAGCAGAGTTTTATCAAAGTGGCAGAGATAGGCCCTCAGATAATTGTGTTTTCGTTTCTAGGGTTCACTGGTTGGAATCTGTGGAGGTGTAGGCAGCGGAAAGAGTTCTCTTCTAACAGCTCTCCTTGGACAGGTGAGGTTCAGCCAACTTTATTCTATTCTATTTATTCTAACAGGTACAACAATAAGTATTTTTTAAAGCTTTCACTCTAATGCCATCAGAAAAGCATAATCTATTTTTATGCACGTTTAGATGACCCTTTTAGAAGGAAATGTAGCTGCCACTGGTGGGTTTGCATTTGTTTCTCAACAAGCATGGATCCTCAACCACTCACTTAAAGAAAACATCTTGTTTGGAAATGAGTATGAGCCAAAAAAGTAAGTTAAACTAAGATGTTTTGAATTATAGGAGTCAAAAGAAAAATAAATTACCTAGGCTTGTGTATGTATGTTGTCTTCAGATATAACTCAGTCCTGGAAGCTTGCTGCCTCTTCCCTGATCTTGCAGAGCTGCCATATGGAGACATGACAGAGGTATCACTAGAAATCTGTGGTTGGATATCATTTTATGCAAATATGTGATATTGTGTTCTACTTTGACTGAAAAAGTAATCTTTCCTAGATTGGGGAGAGAGGCGCTAACCTGAGTGGAGGTCAGCGGCAGAGAGTGAGTCTGGCTCGGGCACTGTACAGTGACCGGACCATTCTTCTCCTGGATGATCCTCTCAGCGCTGTTGACGCCTGTGTGGGCTCCCATGTCTTTCATAAAGCCATTAGAGGAGCTGCCAAAGGCAAAACGGTGCTCTTTGTAACCCACCAGCTGCAGGTGAGCGGCTAAAATGGTCTTGTCTGTTTTGTATTTCTCAAAAAAACATGCATCTGATGAACAGTGCATGCCATGTTCTATTTGTTAATTTGTAATATTTAACATTTTCAGTATTTGCCTCAGTGTGACGATATAATTCTTATGAAGGATGGGCAGATTTCTGAGCATGGCACACACGCTCAGCTAATGGAAAAAGACCGTGACTATGCCACACTATTTAACAACATGCAACAGGAGGTAAGGCCAGAGGCTCTAAAGGCAGGAGGCCAGAGTGAAGCATCTTTGGCCTGACTACACAAAAAACACTGTACATTACAAGCTAAATTATTCATAAGCCCACAAATGTAGGCCCAACAGCTAGGAAATGTTAATGCATGCAAGGTCTTTTATTATTTATGTGTGCATTGATTTACTGTTGAGCTGCTAAAGACCCTGTCACTGATAGCTCTGTTTAAATGACTTGCAGGATACTGTTACTGTGATTTGCAGTTGAGGTTGATACTTTCCTTTTTTTGTTTCTTAGAGAGTTGGTAAAGACAATTTAAAAAACAAACAGCAGAGAACAGAAGCAGCAAATGTTTGCAGTTTTGATGTTGCTTTGGTCAAACCAGAAGTAGAAAACAAAAACACAGGTAAGAGAACATTACTTTTTTACACATTTTGACCTAAAATTTATGCTCATTTCCTAATCGTAACCTGCCTTATTTATTGTATTTTTTATTTAGGACAACTGATGAAGGCTGAGGAGAAAGGTTGTGGTGGTGTGGCCTGGTCTCAGTGTATAGTACCTACATCAAAGCAGCTGGCGGTCCAATAATCTTCATCATCAACATTCTCTTCTTCTTGTCAACCACCGGCAGCATAGCCTTCAGCAATTGGTGGCTGAGCTACTGGATCAGGCAGGGCAGTGGGGTGAGTTGTGAGTGTGCTGCTGCTTCACGTCTCAGCTCCCAAAAAAAAGTACCTTGTGTGCTCTAATGACTTGTGACAGATAACTTTACATTAATCTGAATGTGCATGATTGAAAAAAAGTCACTATAGTAAACTTGATTAAAAGAAGCACAAGCACGGAAGAAACAGATATGCAGCAAAGCAGGTGGTTGCTCCTTTAGAGAAATGTGCTTTGAATAGTGAGTCATCGTCATTTACTTCCGGTTTGTCAGTCTATTTAAAATAAAAATACATTTTTTTGCCTTTCTAATTGTGTTGCTCCATCTGCCCTCAGAACACATCAATAATCTCAATGAATGAAACTACAGCAGGCAACAGCATGAGCTTGAATCCTCACGTCCAGTATTATTCCATTGTCTATGTTGTGTCCATGGGAGCTGTTTTGTCTCTGAAGACAATAAGAGGCCTGGTTTTTGTGAAGGTAAGTTGTCTGGCTTTTCTGGAGCTTTTTTTCTCAGTGAATAAGAAAATAACAGTCATTTTTAAAACTAGTGCTTTTTAGGTTAGCCTTTAGCTTTATCTAATTGTCACTTGCTATTGCTTTGTAAAGAAAATGCCTGTGGGATAAATTTATTTATGTCTCATGTCTCACAGTTCGAGAATGTGTGTGTTTATAAACACGTCAGTGCCTCTTGGGCTGTACATTCCTCTATTTCAAGCTAACCTATTCTGACACTGCATTGCAGAAGTTAGGTCTTCGCATTAATGAACATGAACTTGCTAATTTTTCAAATGCGAATAATCTTTTCTTACCTCTAGCTGTAATGAGATTTGTGGGAGTGTTGAATATTCCATTAATCAAATTAATTTGTTCTCTGCTGCCACATGTAATTTCAGTTCAGTTGGAGAAATGTTTATTGTGCATTAGGTCATGACCTTTACGCTCATTAGAATTGAAGAGTTGACAGTTTGCTTTGCGGTATGGTGCAGTAAAGGCTGTTAATGACTACTACTGTACTTGTTTGTACCCTTTAAAAAGAGTTAGCAATTTCCATCCAACTGCTGTTTTTCCAAGAACTGATTGTTTCCGTATGTTTTTGTAAAGCTGATTGTTGACATGTCAGTTTTTATGTTGAGACTTCGATGTTGTTTGTGTTGACAGTGCACAGTGAAAGCTGCCTACGCTCCACGACAAGCTTTTCCGCCAAATCCTCCACAGCCCGATGCACTTTTTTGATACAACACCTTTGGGTCGTATTCTGACCCGCTTCTCCAGAGACATGGACGAGGGTAAGGCTTGATTTGTCTTGAGTGTAAACTGTTCCCTAAGAGCAGGCTCAGTCAGTGAAGTCATTCTGCTTGACAAGGTGTAGTGCCAAGACACAGTGTGATTTGACATGGTGTATTTTCCCAAGTGAGCTACTCTGTAATTCACTTTCATTGACTGACATGCTAATTTGTGCTTTTTTAGACCTAATAGCCCTTAAATTTGATTTTATTTAAAAGTCTAAAAACATATCTAGCTATGTCTCTTCTATAATAACAGCATGTCAAATATCTAAACATGATGTCATTTCCTATTTTTTTTTCTGTTCCAAAGTGGATGTACGTTTGGCCATGCAAGCTGAAATGCTGCTGCAAAACATGACCTTGGTGCTATTTTGCTTGGGAATGGTCGGGATAGTCTTTCCATGGTTCCTGATCTCCATTTTGCCCCTGGGAGTCTTTCTCTTTGTCGTCAATCGTATGTCCAGGTCAGACTCAGTAGTCCTGTTCTGTATATGAGAGTAGGTCTTGTGGATAGTTCTGCTTTTCTAATAATTTTACCTTTTTTTATTTATTACAAGAGAAATATGTTATTTGTAATTTATGTAAAAGATGTATTGAGGATATTTGTATCTACTAGTGTGCAGACTCAACCATTAATTGAATTTCTCGGGGGTAAATAATGAAAGAATGCTTTGAATGATATAATGACTGCGCTTAAGTCATTGTTTATGGTTTGTTGTAATAGTGCAATAAAGGTAATTGACAGGGGGAAAAAACAACAGGCTGGCATCTTGGTAAATAACCAGACATATCTTATTTTTAATCTATCACTGGGATAAAAGGGAACATTACTCAGCTAAACCCAAAAGGAATGATGCAAACTCTATTCTACAGAGGAATAAGGTGGCAGGATGTGTAGATGTTTTAAAAGCCCAGTTGAAATTCTTAAAAAAAAAAACTGTCTGAAATTAAACTGCTCAGGCCATAAACATGTTTGTCTAGATCATAGCCTCAAGAGAACAAAGAGTCCTGTTGTTTTCCTCACTCTTCTCAAGATGAAAAGCAAATGATTCATGGGACATTTGAAATTCACATGTACCATCCATTAAATCTTGGCATCTAAATGTAGAAACATACCAGCCGTCTTGGTCAATAAACCTCCCTCGCTCACACTACCTTGTTAAAGACGACCAAGTATTTGGCTGTATGTGCGTAACAGTGACCACAATATTCCACAAAAGAAGATAGTGTGAAACAACCAGAACTCAGTTTATCAGAAAATCACAGCTGAATCAATCCATCAAATGAATTTCTTATATCTTTATTGATGAACATCTTTCATTTCTTAGATCATCACTTTAATAGAATTGAAAATGAGTTACTATATGCAAAGCTGTGGTGTATGTTTGGAAGTTGTAATGTTTAGTAATCTCATTGTTTTTTTCAGTGATTATCTGATGGTGTAATGAAAGTGTAATCTTTTTTATTTCCAGGGTTATGATTCGTGAGCTTAAGCGTTTGGAGAACATTAGCCAATCACCATTCACATCCCACATCACCAGCAGTCTGCAGGGACTATCTATCATCCATGCTTATGGAAGAGGACGTGACTTTCTCCAAAGGTGCCTATCTTATTATTTGCCAGTCCATAGTGATATATTTTCTGTGCCCCCAGGTTCACAGTGAAGATCAGGGTTTAATGTAATTGTATCTTTCCATATAGTTTTTCAGTTTACCTCTAGGTCAGTGAAGAACCCAAAGCTCATACCAGTAGATTTGTGCACAGTAGGAATGGAGGTTAGAGCTCTGTTTGTTTATTATTCTTGGGCTGAAATCGCTTTTGTTTTTGTTTTTGTTTTTTCATTTTTTCAGATATCAAGAATTATTGGATACCAACCAGGCTTCCAACTACCTCTTCAGTTGTGCTATGCGTTGGCTAGCAGTCCGCCTAGATTTCATAAGCATATTTCTTATCACTTTTGTAGCTCTTCTCATTGTCTTTATGCGCAACCAAATACCTCCAGCCTATGCAGGACTTGCCATATCTTATGCAGTGCAGGTATATTAACAAATACAGATTGTGCTGCATTTTTTGTTATTTCATACTTTTATGGAACATCTAGAATAAAAAATATGGTACTGCTTTATTATTATTAATGTTATATTATATCAACTTACTAGTGTTTTTTTTTCTTTCTTTCTTTTTGTTAGCTAACAGGCTTGTTTCAGTTTACCGTGAGGTTGCTCATAGAGACAGAGGCTCGGTTTACATCAGTTGAGAGGATCAACCATTACATAAAGGTAAGAGCATTGATGTGCTCAAAGGAAGTAGGATTAGATGTCATTCAGACAGGAACAAAATATTAACTCTTACAATAGATGAAACTGATTAATTGATATTTAAGAATATTATTTTATTATTACAATACAGCTAACACTTACAGCTTGCCCACCATAGTCACTACTTCATCTCTGACGATTGAACCTGATATGAGAGTAAAGGGAACGAATTGTAGTAGAAGAAGAGAAAAGAATATCACATGAAAAAAATGGATAACATAAGCACATTTTATGTTGGTTATATTGTTGTTTCAAATTCTGTGCAGTCATTACATACAATGGTGCAATGTCATAATTCTGGGCAGCTTCTAGTCCAAACATGGGTTGTAAAAAAAAAAAGAAAAAGCCAGCATGAGCCCTTGAGAGCATGTGATAGTCTGTTTTACACCACAGTCATCAAACCACAATACATACATATAAATATATACATAATATACATATCATACCTCAACCTATGCTTTTGTTTTAAGTGCTAAACAATGCAGAAGATCATTTAAAGAGGCTTTTAAAGCAGCAGATCTCATCATTGTTCTTTATCTCAGTGTTTAGAGAGTGAGGCGCCCAAGCAGAGTCCTGAGGAAAGTGCTCCTGCCCCCTCCTGGCCTCAGCACGGAAAAATCACCTTTCAAAATGTGGAGATGTGTTATCGGCAGGATCTGCCTCTTGTGCTTAAGAGTTTATCTTTCAACGTCCTACCACAGGAGACAATTGGCATAGTGGGCCGCACAGGATCAGGTATGACCCTTAATGGCTTTACTACATAATATACAGTTGTGCTCACAAGTTTACGGTTGGCAGAATTTGTGAATTTTTTTTTTTTTTTTTTTTTTTGGGCCATTTTTCAGATAATGTGAATGATAACACAAAAAACTTTTTTCATTCATAGGTAGTGGTTGGGTGAAGCCATTTATTGTCAAACAATTGTGTTTACTTTTTAAAAAATCATAATAACATCAGAAACAGAATACCCTGATCAAAAGTTTCAAAAGTTGGTGATTTTGGCCTTGATAACATGCACACAAGTTGACACAAACAGGTTTGAACAGCTACTAAAGTTAACCCTTGCATCTTTCAACCAGTTTCTGTGTTCTGAGTCATGGGGAAAGCAAATGAATTGTTCAAAGGATCTGTGGGAAATGGTAACTGAACTGTATAAACCAGGAAAGGGATATTAAATATATCCAAGGAATTGAGAATGCCAATCAGCAGTGTTCAAACTCTAATTATGAAGTAGAAAATGAAAAGGTCAGGTAGACCAACAAAAGATTCAGCCACAACTGCCAGGAAAAGTGTTCAGGATGCAAAGAAAAACCCACAAATAACTTCATCTGAAATAAAGGACTCTCTGAAAAAAGTGGTGTTGTTGTTTCAAGATGCACAATAAGGAGGCACTTAAAGAATAATGGGCTGCATGGTTGAGTTGCCAGAAGAAAGCCATTACTACACAAATGCCACAAAGTATCCCGCTTACAATACACCAAACAGCACAGACACAAGCCTCATAACTTCCCGAACAAAGTCATTTGGAGTGATGAGACCAAAATTTAACTTTTTTGCCACAACCATAAAAGTTACAATTGGAGAAGAGTCAACAAGGCCTATGATGCAAGGTACACCATTCCTACTGTGAAACATGGAGGTGGATTGCTGATGTTTTGGGGATGTGTGAGCTACAGGAAAAGAGGAATGCAGCATATTATCAAAAAATACTGGAGGAAAATTTGCACTCATCAGCCTGGAAAGCTGTGCATGGGACGTACTTGGACGTTCCAACATGACAACGATCCAAAGCACAAGGCCAAGTCGACTTGTCGTTTGCTACAGCAGCATAAAGTGAAGGTGCATTATTATTGAGCCACTTGTGCCAACTACCACTAACTATGAGTGAAAAAAGGTTTTTGTTTTATCATTCATATTCTCTGAAAAATGGCCAAAAAAAATCACAAATTCTGCCAGGGTATGTAAAATTACCTGTATGTGGAGCAAACGGGTGATTTTTCTATGTCCACAGGGAAGTCCTCTCTGGGTGTAGTTTTATTCAGGCTAGTAGAACTGACAGGAGGATCTATTATTATTGATGGAATCAATATAGCTCATATTGGACTGGATGACCTCAGAAGCAAACTAGCCATCATTCCTCAAGAGCCTGTTCTCTTTATCGGCACAGTCAGGTAAATATGGAGACACTTTCATTGTTAATGCAACAGACCCTAACGATGTAGAAATATGTGAATGTGCAGAAAATTAGTTGCAATGTTTCCCTAGTTTAGCTTAATAATCTATTTAAAAAAAACATCTTCTGTGTATGTTTTATTGCCAATAAAATGTATTATTATTTATCATTATTATTTATTGTGTTTAACAGGTCAAACCTGGATCCATGGGCTCAATATTCAGATTCAGAAATATGGGAAGCACTTGAGAAGACTCATATCAAAGAAATGGTATCTGACACTGTAAATGAAAGGGTCCCATGAGATGTTAAATGAAAATGTACTAAAACTATACCTTTTTAACCGTCCACAGGTCAGCCAACTGCCTCATTCTCTCTTCTCAGAGGTAACAGAGAATGGAGATAACTTCTCAGTTGGAGAACGACAGCTGCTTTGTATTGCCAGAGCCCTGCTACGAAACAGCAAGGTGCTGAATATATAATAATCAATGACATTTACATGTCAATATTGTTGTTTGGAGTCACGGGTCCTGGTTTAAAAGGAGAAATCTATGTAGTTTAGTTTATCATACTGCTTATATAATTGATTTTCTTGAAAGTCCTGCCCAATTACATTTGTTTCCTTATTATGAGCAATTGCCAGTAAAATAGTAAAATCTTGAAAATTATTAAATTTATGTCCAAGACATAAGCATCAGACTAGAAAAGAAAGAATATTTGCTTTGTCATTCCACATAGATGTTGGCATGACATAAAATAAAGTCAGTACAAGTTAGTGTTAAATAGGAAACAGGCAATGATTTTTGTAGACAGTTTAATGTTCTGTTTACTGACTTCATGGCATAACACTACCACCTTGTGGTCTGCAATGTACTTGCTTAACATCTGTGCATACAGTATAAGCTCTGGTGTTATTCCTTTTTCATCACATTTTCTGTTGTTTTATGTCTTTTTTTAGATTCTTATTTTGGATGAAGCAACAGCGGCCATTGACACTGAAACGGATCGGCTCATTCAGGAGACAATTCGCTCTGCATTTGGGAGCTGCACAACTCTCATCATTGCCCACCGTCTGAGCACTGTGATGAACTGCAGCAGGGTCATGGTATTGGACAATGGCCAGGTGTGTCTTAACGCAACAAGTGATACTATCTTATTAAAACTTCAAATTCATATTCAGATGTCATATTATTAACATCCCTATTTGAATACCATGTTTTGATTGATTAATTCAGGTGCTTCCTGAGGACTATTCTGAAAATATACTTTACTTTTTCTCCATACTTGATGGAATGAGCAGTACTAATAATTCTTTCTATTCTTATAGATTTTGGAGTTTGACAGCCCTGCTTTCTTGCTGGCAGATGAAAACTCAAGATTTCGAGCCATGATAGAGGCATCCGAAAGTCAAAGTAGCTAATAAAGTATGTGGCCTGAGGAGTTTTAAAACCAAAGACAAATTCAACTTTTGTGACTTCAATGGTCCTTTTTATATTTTTTTGTTATAAGTTTGTCTCTGTTGGTCAAATGATTAATACAACTCAGCAATAGCAACTGCACTTTATTAACGGATGAGTGAAATAAATTTTTGCTTTGCCTTTTATATCCAGGATATCAGTAAAGTGGCAAAAATCTGACTTTATAATGTGTCTTGGTTATAACAAAAATTCACAAGTTTGGTTGCAATCATTTCCTATTGATTCATTTAAAAATATCATAGTATATATATAATGTTTTTTTATAGGAATATATTTTACTAAGTCATTCAGTATCCTTTATTTAAACCATAATTGGATGAAACATTGCTAAAATGCAGTGTGTTTCATTCATCACAGTGTTGATGTGTATATTTTTTCTTTGTGTTTTGATCATACTTTTTGCACATGTCAGTGTGCCTAGAGCTTCTAGTAATGGAAATAGCCATAAACACTATTTTATATATTGACCACAGGCACTGTGTGATTGAGAGAGCTACTGTTTTGTCTAAATCCAAATGCTGGTGTTTAAAATATGCACACGGTAATATTATTGCTAGAAAAGTATTATGGTACAGAACTTATGCAATGTTCTTGAACATTAGATTGTCTTTAAATGTTGTCTGCCTTATAATCATAAAAAGCATATGCTGAACAATAATGCAGTGCAATATCTTTTAATTGTATTGATAATGTTGCCTTTTACATGTACATTTGTTTTTTTGTTATATTGTTTTATGAATGTTTGATTTAAATGTTTTGTTTGATTACAATAAAATATTTTTGTACATTGAACTTTTGGGTAAGAGTAGCACAATAAATTCATAAATGAAAGCCATACACAGGCCCCAATTCTAAAACAAAATGGCATTGGTTGCCCCAAGATCAAAGGATGTGCATTGACTGATGTGCTATTAAGAATCCCATCTTAAAATTGTTCCCACTGCTGTCAGTGTACTCTTTTTATGCCTTTATGGTTTTAGGCCAGAATAATCAAAAATTTGGTATTGGTTATATGAACCTTACAGAGGGGCATGTAATACAGCAGACCAGTAAAGGGTTCCCAAAAGTGTTATTTTTGATTAAACTAGTTTATTATCTATTTGTGTATAATGTCCAAGTGATTTTAAAATAAAATACAGTGGGTAGACAGCAGGCTGTGACAACGCCCACAGGCTCTTGTTATCCAAATATCATAAATACATATATATTTAAAACATAAACACATTATGGAGAATGCAGTTCTTGGTTTTGCATACTTTTAAGAAGACAGGAAAAGAGTGAAAATGTAAATGTCACCAATCTTAAACAAAGATGTTATTTGAAGAGTAGTAACAATGCTCAAGAACTGAGTAAGTGACAGTAATAACATTTTAATCTTTTACAGTTATATTTTGTAGTAGTACTGTGAGCGCTTCCCGGAAGTGTGTGTCGGTGTTGAGGCTCGGTTTAGGGCCGCTCTGCTCGGGAGGAGGAGGAAAGCCCAGCCTGTGCTTGCTTGTGATGCCGCTGGATGATGGCTGCTTTCGGGGTCCTAAGTTACGAATACCGGCCTTTAAAGCGGCCCAAGCTTGGACCTCCGGATGTCTATCCTCAGGACCCAAAACAAAAAGAGGTCAGCGCAAACGATGTGTCTTTTAAAAACTCGGAAATAGGGTTTTCGGGGGAAATTTTCCACCCGAGAGGATTTGCCAGCTAACACTAGCTAGCCTGTTTAGCATAGCTTCTTGACGAGTTGGGCCTAGCAATAACAATGAACAGCCCCTAGTTGTCAGTCTGCTAGCTCCAAGTCTTACTGTAGAAAAACAACTGGCTTTGGTAGCTTAGATTACATTTATATAGGTTAAAAAATATATAAAACTTCAATCAATATTTGGTTTAAAGTGGGTAAGCAATACCAGTTACCCTTCTGGGTTTGTGCGTGATCAGTAATTGTTATTATGTCATGGTTTTTCGGTCATAGCCAACGCTTCATTGCTCATATTAACTACATTTGACTCCGGAACCGTGGCTTTGCTGAGCTGTAGGTTTATTTTGAGTTTTTAAGATTAGACTTTGGTAATGTTCAGATAGAACTTAACAAATATATTGTGTAGTCATTTAAAACGCTATCCGACAACATTTTGTGGCCTAGAAAGCTGATTGCCACTTCAGAAAACCCATGCAGATACCAGCAAACTGAAAATAATAATGATAATAATAAGCTTTTTTATTAAATTACTGTCCAATCAGCCTTCTTTTATTTATTTTACATTGAATGGTGCACTTTCTTTCTTTTGCTAAAATTCTTGTTGTTCCAGGATGAATTGACTGCACTTAATGTGAAGCAAGGGTTTAATAATCAACCGGCTGTGTCTGGAGATGAACATGGCAGTGCCAAAAATGTCAATTTTAACCCCTCCAAGGTAATAAGTAGCCCTTTACTAAGTAGCTTTACTAATTTTTTTTTATTGTCATTTGTGTTATACTAATTTAAACCCAATTGTTTTCCAGATCAGTTCTAACTTCAGTAGCATCATTGCAGAGAAGCTGCGTTACAACACATTTCCAGACACAGGGAAGCGCAAGCCACAGGTCAACCAAAAGGATAATTTTTGGCCTCTCACTGCTAGGTCACAGAGCTCCATAAATAATTGGTTCACAGATTTAGCAGGGACTAAACCTCTGACGCAGTTGGCCAAGAAGGTAAGACACATGATTAAATCTCCTGAAGGCTTTGTTAGTAATTATTGTATTGCTTGGTGAGAACAAGGTGGAGAACAACTTTCACCTTCAGAAAGATTAAGTAGTAGTCATTTGCAAAACTGCATTTACTGTGAAATTATGACTAGTACAAAAAGCCTACCCAGTCTTGTTTAGCACTAATTTCTGTTGTTATTTTATAGCATGCCTATAAAATGGGATTTACATTGGCATAATCTGCAAACAATGTTATTTCTGCAGTTTTCCCAATGTGGCAGTGATATTTAGCATAATGAAAATTTGATCAATTGATACTTTTTGAAGAATGTATATGAATATACCTAATTTATATGTAATTACTTCAATGCTGAGGGAGTCTAGGATATACTTATGGTGCACAAATTGCATAATTTATTTTTCAATTAACTACTAGGAAATATTAACTGTAGTTAATTACAAATTAAACAGACACTTAAGTATTATGTCTTATCGCTATAATTTTAAGCATGGCTGTTTTCTACACAATGTGTCACCATTAACATGCAACCTTAACCTGATGAGATAAATTATTTCTGTTTTAGGTGCCAACTTTCAGTAAAAAAGAGGAGGTGTTTGGATACTTGGCTAAGTACTCAGTCCCTGTGATGCGTTCAGCATGGATGATAAAGATGACCTGTGCTTATCATGCGGCTATAACTGAAACTAAAGTCAAGAAGAGGCATGTGATTGATCCCTGTATAGGTATGATAGTGTTGTATCTGGTTAAATTGTTTCTAATATCAATATGTGAAAGGCAAGTGGTGTTGCCCTGAATTTTGTTTTGGTGATGTTGAAATGTGTGTGCACAGAATGGACACAGATTATTACTAAGTACCTATGGGAGCAGCTTCAGAAGGTGGCTGAGTTTTTCAGGCAGTTTCCCAGTCAAGGCTGTAGTTCCCCATTGCCAGCCCCACCTCCTGATGTGGAGCAAGCCATGAAGCAGTGGGAGTACAATGAAAAGCTTGCCATGTTCATGTTTCAGGTGAGTTAACTCTGGAAGTTACCAAACATAGCTACTTTGTGTAAATCACCCTCATTACTCTGTCTTGGGTTTGTGCATTTAGGATGGTATGCTAGACAGGCATGAGTTTCTGACGTGGGTTCTGGAATGCTTTGAGAAGGTGCGGCCTGGTGAAGATGAGCTTCTCAGGCTTCTCTTACCACTTTTACTGCAGGTATTTTTTCCTCTTTGCTTCTATATTTTGTTTTTAGGCCAGCCTCAACAGCTGTCAGTAGTTAAGCATAAACCCATTGGGTGTATTTGACCGCCACATTTTGGCATTTATGACCTTTGCTGAGGTCCCCCAGTCGGTCATAGACTTATTTTTTATTACAGCTGATTGATGTTAACAAACACTGAAAGCAATGTGTAATGCTGTGAATCTCTCCCATCATTCAGTACTCAGGGGAATTTGTCCAGTCGGCTTACTTGTCACGGAGACTGGCGTATTTCTGCACACGCCGCCTCAACCTGTTGCTAAGCGATGGGAACCTGGGCTCTGGCACAGGAGGACATCCAGCACATGGCATCTTGACACAGCAAGGGAGCGCCCTGCCCCCCACTCCGACATCACAGCCTGCCGGAGGGAACCAGCCACAGACGCCCTTCACAGACTTTTACAACTGCCCCCTCCACAGGCCTCTGGTTTTTGGACTCAGCTGCATGTTACAGGTATGGCCTTCCTCTGTTTGTTTTTTGATAAAGCTCAAGGTTTTTAAAACTCACAGTTTGTACTTCCCTCTCCATACTCTATTGTTTCTGAAAACAGAGTATAGTGTTGTGTTGCCCCAGTGCTCTGGTGTGGCACTACTCACTAACGGATAGCCGAAACAAGACTGGCTCTCCTTTGGACCTCCTTCCTATTGCCCCCTCCAGCTTACCAATGCCAGGGGGCAACACCACATTTACACAGCAGGTCTCTACCTTAATTCTTTTCACTTTTACATACATTTAGTATGTTTTTGCATAACTTGTACTAAGACTCTTAATTTATGACTTGCATCTCTTTGAAACATGGAAAGGTAATGATATTATTTCTCTCCTCAGGTCCGTGCAAAGTTGAGAGAAATTGAGGAGCAAATTAAGGAAAGAGGGCAGGCGGTGGAGTTCAGGTGGTCATTTGATAAATGCCAGGAGACTACAGCAGGTTTAAATTACACTTATTCTCTGCAGATATGTGTTCATTGTTCAACATGGTTGTGTGAGGACACTTGTGTGACATCTGTGATCATCTGTTGACAGGATTCACAATTGGGAGGGTCCTTCATACCCTTGAGGTTTTAGACAACCACAGTTTTGAAAAGTCTGATTTCAGCAACTCGTTGGACTCCCTTTATAATCGAATATTTGGTTCTGGCCAAAGTAAAGATGGCCATGAGGTAAGGATGTGTGCCTATGCTAACACCATGTGGACGTTGATCATCAGATTATATGAACCATAACGCATTGTCTTAAACTTCTGTCCAGATGTCACCAGACGATGATGCTGTGGTGACCTTGCTTTGTGAATGGGCTGTATGCTGTAAGCGTTCAGGCAGACACAGGGCCATGGTGGTTGCAAAGCTGCTGGAAAAGAGACAAGCTGAGATAGAAGCAGAGGTAAGTGAACCTCACTGGCGGTGCAGTTATAGCAGCTTTTAGGGTTAGTTTTCCCCTCACCAGTCAAAGCACATGCCAGAAAAGAAATTTCACCAATATTTATACCCCTTTCTATTTTGGCATAAACTGAAACTTAGCACTGACTGTTTTCTGTGTTGTCTGTGTGGTATTTATATGTGTGTT
The DNA here is from genome assembly GCA_024416835.2 of Perccottus glenii. Classification (NCBI taxonomy): domain Eukaryota; kingdom Metazoa; phylum Chordata; class Actinopteri; order Gobiiformes; family Odontobutidae; genus Perccottus; species Perccottus glenii. Next base: position 14,653,655 of record CM044554.2, on the reverse strand, counting down.
TGCTTACAGAGGTGTGGTGAGTCGGAGGTAGTGGATGAGAAAGGCTCTGTGTCATCAGGCTCGCTCTCTGCTGCCACACTGCCAGTCTTTCAAGATGTGCTGCTCCAATTTTTAGATACTCAAGCCCCCACTCTGAGTAAGTCTGTCTTGCTACTTTGGTTCTCTGTGTGAAACATTTCTGACTTGAAGCACTAAAATTATTGCCATTGTAATGATCTGGCATTACAATTACTCTGCAGCGGAGCCTGGGAATGAAAGTGAACGGGTGGAGTTCTCCAACCTGGTATTGCTCTTTTACGAGCTCATCCGTCATGATGTCTTTTCCCACAACATCTACATGTGTACGCTTATTTCCCGCGGTGACCTGGCTTCAGACTCCCACATGCCGCGCCCACGTTCCCCCAGCGATGAGCCTTCGGATGAATCAGAGCGCAAGGAGCAGGAATCGGGCAGCAGTGTCAAGATGGAGGCATGTTGGCGGCATCTGTTGTTGGTGTTGTAGAGTGTTCTGACTCATACAAGATTCCAGTGTTCTAACTGAGGTTGTGATTTATTTTAACAGGATACTGGACTGTCAGAGTCAATGGAGATTGATCACAACTCTAGTGCTAATTTTGATGAGGTGAGAAATTTTATTCTGTTTTTAAAAGGTCATGTATATTAACAGCAACAATATACTTTTGTTAAGACTGCCTTTCCACTCTCTGCAGATGTTCTCTCCGCCCATGCATTGTGAGTCTAAGGGCAGTCCATCCCCAGAGAAGCCCACCCCAGACCAGGACATCAAGGCAGCCTGTAAAGACAAGGGTTTGGATCCTGCCTTCCCTCAACTGTATGAGCAACCCCGCCACATTCAGTATGCTACTCATTTCCCCATTCCTCAGGTAAGAGTGCAAATTCTTTCAACCTGTACTTTGGATAGGATGGCGTCTGTTTAATGGTTGTCAATGAAGTGCCAGTGAACCGTTCTGAAAACTGTTACTCACAACATAACATTCAACAAGTATCTTCTCTTTTATTCTTTGTGTTTAGGAGGAGAGTGCCAGCCACGAGTGCAACCAGCGGTTAGTGGTCCTTTATGGAGTTGGCAAACAGAGAGATGAAGCGCGGCACACCATCAAGAAAATAACCAAAGATATCTTGAAGGTTCTGAACCGCAAAAGCACAGCAGAAACGGGTAACAGAAACCTTTGTTTCATTGGCTTTATGATAATTACTTGCAGTAGGTTGCAGTGAAAGGTTTGATATCTATCATGAGCTGGGCTTTGTCTTGCTTGGAGGTTTGTAAATCATAATTTAAATGTATGATGAGTGGTGCTCTTCCTTTGTGGCCTTTCCAGCTGTTATCTTCCATCTTTGTCTACCATTTATCTGTCCTTCTTTTTAACATATTTATCAGACACTAAGGAGTTGCATTGCTTCTTTGAATCCAATGTCTATGCTAATAGCCCTCATCTGTTCCCATCCATTTAATCTCACTTACATGCGACCTTATTAAAGTGATTTAGTCATTTCAAGTGCTTTGTCACCATCACACATTTTTCTGAGCTGATGACAACACTCAGTTGTTTAGTCTTCTATGAAAAGTATTAATAATCATGATGCATTTAAACTGTTGTCATTTGCACTCAAGCTTCTAATGGAAGAAGATTGATATAAAATTAGATGAGAAACCATTGGCATTGTTTGATTTTATGGCCGGCCTTTTTCAGCTGACATGATCAGTCATGAGGCGCTCTACCGCTCTTATTTTTCTCACATCTTTTTGCATGCCTAGGAGGGGAGGAAGGACAGAAGAGGAAGAGGAGTAAGCCTGAGGCTTTCCCCACTGCTGAAGATATCTTCTCTAAATTCCAGCACCTCTCCCACTTTGACCAGCACCAGGTCACCTCCCAGGTCGGACCATTCAACCTCATTCTGTTATGTTTGTCGTGTGTGCATACATTAAAGGTTGATTGTTATGGAGCCAACCCAGATTCATTAAAAATAGAGCTGTGGTGCTGAACCAAGGACCTCACAAGGTGACTGATTTGAATGTGAATGTCATTTCATTTCTCCAGTGAGGTCTGAAGACACTTGAATAAGTCAGGCATTTTGTTCAACTTAAAAACATTGCAGAGCATTTTCTCTTTCTTGGTAAAAAGTGATTAATATTTTAAAACTTAAAAAAAAATTATAAGAGAGAGAGAGAAAAACAGTACTGTTGTGTTAAAAATGTGACATTTTTAAAGTGGCATGTTCTTTTACATTAAAAATAAAACAATTAGCATTGTTTGTACTTGTGTATCACCCATTGTTCTGCTTTACTTTTTAGTCACTGTAAAATGTGTTTGATGCTAATTATTTATTTATTTATTTTTTTTTTAGGTGTCCAAAAATGCATTTGAACAGATTACCAGCTTTGCCTCAGGGATGTCTTATCACCTGCCTCTTGTCCAGCACATTCAGTTTATCTTTGACCTCATGGAGTACTCACTCAACATTAGTGGCCTCATAGACTACGCTATTCAGGTAAGTCTTAATTAATTCTTAATAGTGTGTTCAGACTTTTGTTTATTATTATTTTTTTTTATCCATTGCTTGTGTGTTGTAGATTCTGAATGAGCTGAGTCTGGTGGAAGCGGAGCTAATACTGAAGTCCTCGAGTCTGGTGGGCAGTTACACCACCAACCTTTGTCTGTGTATTGTCGCTGTACTGAGGAGATACCATTCCTGCCTCATTCTCAACCCTGAGCAGGCAGCAACAGTTTTTGATGGGTACGATGCTGCTCCCTTGTGATGTGGTGTTTCCAAAATGTATTGTTTTACACTCTTAATAGAAATCCTTTAAAGAGATACCATATGAATAAAAAGAACTGTCATAGTTTGTAACTCTTGCCTTTTGATCTACTGAGGATATATTTTTTAGTGCCGATAGGGCACTACTCAAACAGAGAAAAGACTTCAAAATTGTTCTCATTGTCTACAAATCATTGAACAATATCGCCCCCACCTATATTGCTGACATACAAGTGTATAGTCCAAATGGGAATCTAAGATCCTCTAGCCAAAGTCTGCTAGTAGTAACCAGAGTGCACTCTAAAGCTGTCTCTGGGGCCTGTCATTTTGGTCCTATTTTGTGGAATTCTCTGCCAAATGATCTACAGTCTGTTTGCACTTTCTCCTGTTTTAAAAGTGAATTGAAAACCCACTTATTCATGCAAGCTTTTCCTTTAAGTTCATTGAGCCAGTGCTGGTTGCATGAAATGTAAATATATAAATAAAATTTGTACTCATCAGGTTTTTGAACTGAAAATTTTGAGGTGATGCTGCTGTTAAACTTAAACATAATAAACTTCACTGCTTGTTCATCTCTTTGGTTAGATTACGCATTGTGGTCAAATCTGGAGTGAATCCAGCGGACTGTTCTTCAGCTGAGCGCTGCATCCTGGCCTACCTTTATGACCTCTATACTTCCTGCAGTCACCTCAAGAGCAAGTTTGGGGAGATCTTCAGGTTTGAAATGTTATTCTACCATCACTTTTATCTGGAAATGAAATGGACATGAATGAAAAACCTTCCCTAATTTCTTGCAGTGAGTTTTGTTCCAAAGTGAAGAACTCTATCTATTGCAACATTGACCCATCAGACTCAAATATGCTGTGGGACCCAGTGTTCATGATGGAGGCCATTGCCAACCCTTTGGCCCACAACTTTAACCACTCAATGGTGGGCAAGATCCTCAATGATAGCCCTGCCAACCGCTACAGCTTTGTCTGTAACGTTCTTATGGATGTGTGTGTGGACCACAGAGATCCTGAGAGGTATGTTAGAACTCAATCTCTCCAATACATTTTATTGCATTTTACCCTCTAAAGATTTAGCCATGTTTTTTTCTTTTAGGGTTAATGACATCGGGATCCTGTGCGCAGAGCTGACCGCATATTGTCGCTCACTAAGTGCTGAGTGGCTTGGCGTCCTTAAGGCTCTGTGCTGCTCATCCAACAATGGCAACTGTGGATTCAATGATTTGCTCTGTAACGTAGATGTAAGCTTTTCTTATTCACTTTTTTCACTAAAACGAGAGTTACGAATGTAACTGCGGTTCTATGAATCCTGGATGACCGCCAGGGGTGGTGCATTAAGCACTGGATGATCATCCTTTCGCATGCGCAGGGTGAGTATCTAATACCAACAAAGTCACTTGTGACCCACTTGGGGCTATTTAGCCACGTGATACCCGGAGCTCAGTCCCCTAACCATCTTGCAAGTACAAGGATTCCAAGGGACTGACTGCCCTGGCGGTCATCCAGGATTCATGAAACCGCAGTTACATTTCCATCAACCTCCATATGTCGACAGGAGATTGTTGCCACATATACGTTCATGGTAGACGGTGACCGTCCCCGATTCAGGAGTCCTTGTAAAAATGATAGAATGGATGAAATGGGACATCCTACAGGGTCCTGTCCCCTGTCACGACACCACCTCTCAAACAATTTCCATCGATTGTCATACAACAGTTGCGTGGATGGTGCCAGAGCATTTCTCATGGTATGCTCCACATCCCCGCCAAACTCAAAGAAGTCTGATCCAGGCCCTGTAACGGCCAGACCCATTGCCGGTTGCAATCGGGATCTGGATGTAATATTCGCCCCATCTGGGACAAGAGATCTGTCCTTGAGGGGAGACGCATAGGGGAGCCACAGCAGAGCCTGCGCAGCATTGGAAACCACGTCCTCGCCGGCCAGTAAGGGGCCACCAGGAGGAGTCTGTGTTCCTCCTGAAGTGTGTGGTCTATTAGAGGGACCGGAGGAAAAGCGTACAGGAGCACCTTTGGCCAGTCGTAACGGACTGATGCTGTCCACCAGAGAAAACCACAGGGGAAAATGGGTGGCCTCCCTTGAAGCAAACAGATCCACCACTTCAGGTCGATTGTAGTAAACCATTCGCCCCAAGAGAGCGCCTGGAGCATCTTCCCAGTGCGTAACATGTGGACTGGTATAGTCCTTAAAAACGCATTCAGACCTTGTAGAACGAGGACCTGGCGTAGGTCGCCCGTCTTTTTTGGCACTAGGAAATATCTCAAATAAAAAAAACCTGGATTCCGCCGGGCGTCTAGAGGAACTATTGCCGCCTTGGCCAGCAGGGTGGAGATCTCCTGGTTGAGTGTACTGGCTCTCGCCAGGTCTCAAATGACAGTCATTTTGAGGGCCGAGGGGGTTGACGACCAGGTTGTGTAGGCCGAGGAAAACGTGGGGCCCTAAACCCCGTCCGATCACCTGAAAAACAGCCAGATTGTATTTGGTCGCCGGGGCACCGCAAAAGAGCCTGGAGTAGCAAAACTAGGCCGGAAGGATGTAGCAGGAGGGCCAGCCACAGCTTGGGCAATTGTCCGTCTGTGAAGGCCAGCCAACTGTTGTCGTGTCTCAAACGCATGGGCCGTGTGATGTAGGGCCTCAATCGCAGCCACACCAAAGAGCTCCCCCGGGGCAACCGGTATGCCCCGTAGGGTCCTTCTGCAGGTCTCAGTCAGTGGCGATTGTGCCAGCCAGACCTGGTGAGGAACCTGCGTCAATAGCGACAGTATACGCCCAAGCCCTCTTGACATGAAAGCGAAGGTCTGCAGAGAAGTATCCATTAATCCCTGTGGCCTCTAGCAAAGACATAAGGCCCAGCAGTAAATGGGACAGGGAATTCCCCATACGTCCCATTTGTGCCCCCGCATCATACGCTTTACACAGCAAGTCATCTGTGACCCGACACTGCGGTCGCGGGCACCTAGCATTTGGCCGCATGGCTACAGCCGGCTCCACCGAAGGCATATGACCCCGACCAAATTTGGGGGCATCCTGCATTAAAGCGAGCATCCTACCATCAAACGTAGGAAGTGAAAATGTCTTAATGTCTGCCCAGCACGCATGGAGCTCTTTGATATAATCAGCAGAAGGGGGAACCCTGCCATCTGAAAAATGCGCTGGATGCCACTGGTTGCATCGGACACTTCAGGACTCATCTCTTGAGTGTCCTGAAAGTACGAGTCTGAAGCTGCCACCAAATGGCATCATCCTCACAAAGAGAGGCTACGTCCTGCACATGTGCAGCCGCCTCGAGGCTTTCCCCAGCCCAAAAGGACTGGAGGTGGCTTTCATTTCGGCCAACTCTGAAGAAAGACTGTCCACTTTTTTGGACAGCTGTCCCTTAGAGCGTTTCTTTGAAACGGAAGGCATAGCCCCACTAGCTGGGCACTTCAGCCGTGTACCCTGTCAAGCCGGTAACTGAGCAGGCTGCAAGCCTGTTGTCCAAGCCATAGGCTGTTCAACAGCTGCTTACCTAGCCGCCTGTACAGACCGGGGCATAATGCTGCAGTTTGTAGAGGCATTATTTGTGAGACCCTCCCTGAGATGACCAACCCCCAAGCAGGAGGGGCAGACTTGCTTTCAAAACTACTAGACCTATACAGGGGAGGTCAGGTTGAGCAAAACGCTACTAGCGACCCCCAGTACAGTACAAGGACCACTGTGAATTACCTTGAGCCGAAAACGGCACTTGTGATTCCACCACGGGATGCTACTTGGAACCGAAGTTACACTCGTAATCCTCGTTCCAATCATATGCAAAATGAAATAAACTTTTAATTAAGTCGAACATGGAGGCAATTCAACAGTATATCGCGTGAGAAGACAAAAAGGGACTGAGCTCCCGGTATCACGTGGCTAAATAGCCCCACGTGGGTCACTGGGAGGTCACAAGTGACTTTGTTGGTATTAGATTCTCAACCTGCGCATTCGCAAAGATGATCATTCAGTGCCTAATGCACCGCCCCTGGCGGTCAGGAGGGATGAAATAGAACTGCACTTTTATTCTCTTTTGTTTTTCCTTTTTTTTTTTTGCTCTATATATGTTTTGAAACTAATTCAGACTTTTTTACCTCAGGTTAGTGATTTGTCCTTTCATGACTCTCTGGCAACCTTTGTAGCCATCCTGATTGCTAGACAGTGCTTACTTCTTGAAGACTTGGTTCGCTGTGTAGCCATTCCTTCGCTCCTCAATGCAGGTAATAAACGCTATAGTAAGACAAAATGAACCTTACTGGATTTTTTTGTTTGCTATCTTAAATGTCTCCATCCAAAAACAATCTTATAATCTTATCCGATTGGATAAATTGTAAATTAATTAGGATTATGTTTCAGCTTGGATGTTGGAAATAAGTTAAAGCTGTCTAATATTATAGTGGAGTAAATGCGGCGTATGTGATCTAGCGCCATAAAGCCACAAAGTCCTTGAAATCTCTCACTGTGCTGCTAATCATTTTTTCCCTCTTAGCTTTGGAGACAAAACCCTCATTGAGCCATGTTGTTTGGCTAGGTCTGGCTCATTTTGCAGTGGTACAACACATGGCAAATGTCTCACTGCTCACACATGCTTTAGTCTCACTCCCTCTTTATGAATATTCCTCTGCATCCTGGCTGATAATATGCATATCTAGTACAAGTTTTAAATTAGATGTGCGCCTGTGATGCAGTAGATTGGATGTCTTGATGTTTATGTGGTTTATAAAAATGCTAACTGTAGCAAATGTCTGAACCTTCCTCCAGCCTGTAGTGAGCAAGACTCCGAACCAGGAGCCAGACTCACCTGCAGAATCCTTTTGCACCTGTTTAAGACTCCTCAGCGCAATCCTGTCCCTCAAGATGGCGTTAAGTCAGGTATTCAACACAGCTACTCTGCATGACTTACTCCTTCAGTTTTATTTGAGTTTTATTTAAACAGATTTTATATTCTTACAGATAAATCCTCTGTTGGTATCCGGTCTTCATGTGATCGCCACCTTCTTGCTGCTTCTCAGAACAGTATAGTAGGTTGGAGCGGTGTTTGCTGTTTTGAAAGCGGTATTTATGCTTGGTAAGAGTATTAACTGTCATTTCTGTACTTTTCATGTTCCAACATAAATTGCACATGAATGATTATAATGTGTTATGGATTTTTGGGGGTTAATCTTATGGGTCTTTCTGGATTGTAGGTGATGCTGAACTAAGAGGCTCTGGACTCTCTCACCCCGCCGGTCTTGATGACATTTCTGACGGTCGTAATGTCTCTATTGAAACTGCCAGCCTGGATGTGTATGCAAAATATGTTCTCAAAACCATCTGCCAGCAGGTGAGATAGTAGAAGGAATTGTAATAAACTGGGTTGTGTTGACTCAGCCCTTTTGTAATCTTTGCTATAAAGTTAACCAAAACCCCATCTTGTTTTTCCCCGCATTTACTCATATTGCCATGTTCTGTTATTTTCTTTAACAGGAATGGGTGGGAGAGCGTTGTCTGAAGTCTCTATCGGAGGACAGCAGTGCCCTTCAGGACCCGGTGCTTGTAAACATTCAGGCCCAGCGGTTACTACAGCTCATCTGTTATCCTCACCGCCAGCTGGACAGCGATGATGGAGACAACCCTCAAAGACAGCGCATCAAACGAATTCTCCAGGTCTAGAATGCACATGAACACATACACACAACCTGCCATACCTCACTATAGTAAAAATCTCATCAAATTATCTGTTAAATTCTCTCTCTGTGGAAGTTCCTGCCCTCTCCTGGTTAATCAGTTCTGTGATCTTATATTATGTCTAGTATAAAATTCCTGTTTATCTCATAGAACATGGACCAGTGGACAATGAGGCAGTCATCTCTTGAGCTACAGCTGATGATTAAACAGAGCTCCAACAATGTAAGTTACCATTTTTGAAATCAGGGCCTCAACTATCATTTACAAGGTTAATAATTATGACTTTTGATTGGGGTTCACACAGGAGCTTTATTCCTCTGTTGGAGAATATCGCTAAAGCCACCATAGAGGTCTTTCAGAAATCAGCTGAGATGAACTCCAGTAACCCCTCAGGGATTGGAGCTGTAGTTCAAGGTGGCTCTGCATCCAACAGCAGCACTACAAGCAAAATGAAACCAATTCTAAGGTGTGTCTTATTCTCACTGCAGCTGATGTTCACACCTCCTTTTTTTTTTATCAAAATACCAACTGTTCTTTTGTTTTCCTCTTGGTGGTCCAGCTCATCAGAGCGGTCAGGTGTGTGGCTGGTTGCTCCACTGATAGCCAAGCTCCCCACTACAGTCCAAGGCCACGTACTAAAGGCAGCAGGAGAGGAGCTTGAGAAAGGACAGCACTTGGGCTCCTCTTCACGGAAAGAGCGGGATAGACAGAAACAGAAAAGGTAGTTATTTTTTTCCTGAGAAATATGGCCTTCAGATTCTACCTACCTAGTACCTAAGGACTAGTCATCTGAGCCAGTACCACTAGTGATGAATCCTCTTTGTTTTTTTTCTCTCCTCAGTATGTCTCTGTTGAGCCAGCAGCCCTTCCTGTCCTTAGTGCTGACCTGTTTAAAGGGTCAAGATGAACAGCGGGAAGGCTTACTAACATCACTCTACAGCCAGGTACAGCAGATTGTCACCAACTGGAGAGAAGACCAGTACCAGGACGACTGCAAGGCCAAGCAGATGATGCATGAAGCCCTCAAACTACGATCTTAATCTTGTAAGAGCTTTGCAATGGCAGCCAGTTTAAAAAAATGGTCATGAGTGTATAATACAAACATGATGTTTCTGCTTGTATCAGATGGAAAAGGACTAATATTTTCTTCTTATGTTGACCAGGTGGGTGGCATGTTTGACACAGTACAGCGCAGCACCCAGCAGACAACTGAGTGGGCGGTTTTATTACTTGACATAATCAGTAGCGGTACAGTGGACATGCAGTCTAATAAGTGAGTGTCAACTACACAGAATATGCCAGTGCACAGTTCAGTCAACACACTATCCTCTATTTTAACTCTATTAGTGTGGAATGTTATCACTGCTGACTTTACTTTTATCTGATGTCAGTCACATATCTGTGTCTCTCTTCAACAGTGAGCTCTTTACAACGGTGCTGGACATGTTGAGTGTGCTGATAAATGGTACACTGGCTGCTGATATGTCCAGTATCTCACAGGGGAGCATGGAGGAGAATAAGAGAGCCTACATGAACCTCGTCAAAAAGCTCAGGGTAAGCTTAAATCATCAAATCATAACTCAACAACATTCACCTTTACATTTATAAATACAACTAGTTAAAGTAACAATGAGGGTGGGGCTGATTACCTTAATGATCTTTCTATTTGCAGAAAGAGCTTGGTGATCGTCAGTCTGAAAGTTTAGAAAAAGTGCGTCAGCTGTTGCCGCTGCCTAAGCAAACACGTGATGTCATAACCTGTGAACCTCAGGGCTCTCTTATTGACACTAAGGGCAACAAAATTGCTGGTTTTGAAAAGGAGGTAATACTTTTTCTATTTTTATGACTTTACACTGACTCAGTTTTTTCAGATTTTGAAATAATCCCACTGCCTCTCTTCCTTAGGGTCTTCAAGTGTCTACAAAACAAAAGATTTCTCCTTGGGATGTCTTTGAGGGTCTCAAACACTCTGCTCCTCTCTCCTGGGGTTGGTTTGGTACTGTACGTGTGGATCGTAAGGTCACTAAATTTGAAGAGCAGCAGCGCTTGTTGCTCTACCACACCCACTTAAAACCAAAACCACGGAGCTATTACCTGGAGCCACTCCCTCTGCCCCCTGAAGAGGAGGAGCCTCTGACCCCGGTCTCCCAGGAACCAGATAAGAAAATCATGGAGGCAGTGAAATCTGAAAAGAATGTTCCCAATGTTACTGCTGATTCCAATAAAAAGAAGACCAATAAGAAGAAGAAAACGTCTTCAAACAAGACTGAGGTTAGTCAAATCTATAAATTTGTACTCGTATGGCGTAACTTATCACATCTCCTTTATATGGATTAACTACAGTTAAAATGTGTTGCTTTTTATAGGACTATGTAAACCGCACATCCAGTGGCGTTACGTATGGGACCAATATATCTGCAGACATGATGCAGAACCATCCATATGGCAGACTACCATACGGCCAGCCGGGTATGAGCATGTACACACAGAACCAGCCTCTACCTCCAGGTGGGTTTGCCGGGTATCACTTTTCATTAGCAGCAGAGTATATCTACAGTGCCTTGCGAAAGTATTCGTCCCCCTTTGAATACTTTGTAGCACATCGAGAGGCTGAAATCTTTGCCCATTCCTCCACAAAACAGCTCGAGCTCAGTGAGGTTGATGGAGAGCATTTGTGAACAGCAGTTTTCAGTTCTTTCCACAGATTCTCGATTGGATTCAGGTCTGGACTTTGACTTGGCCATTCTAACACCTGGATATGTTTATTTGTGAACCATTCTATTGTAGATTTAGCTTTATGTTTTGGATCATTGTCTTGTTGGAAGACAAATCTCCGTCCCAGTCTCAGGTCTTTTACAGACTCCATCAGGTTTTCTTCCAGAATGGTCCTGTATTTGGCTCCATCCATCTTCCCATCAATTTTAACCATCTTCCCTGTCCCTGCTGAAGAAAAGCAGGCCCAAACCATGATGCTGCCACCACCATGTTTGACAGTGGGGATGGTGTGTTCAGGTTGATGAGCTGTGTTGCTTTTACGCCAAACATAACGTTTTGCATTGTTGCCAAAAAGTTTGATTTTGGTTTCATCTGACCAGAGCACCTTCTTCCACATGTTTGCTGTGTCTCCCAGGTGGCTTGTGGCAAACTTTAAACAACACTTTTTATGGATATCTTGGCTTTCTTCTTGCCACTCTTCCATAAAGGCCAGATTTGTGCAGTATACGACTGATTGTTGTCCTATGGACAGAGTCTCCCACCTCAGCTGTAGATCTCTGCAGTTCATCCAGAGTGATCATGGGCCTCTTGGCTGCATCTCTGATCAGTCTTCTCCTTGTATGAGCTGAAAGTTTAGAGGGACGGCCAGGTCTTGGTAGATTTGCAGTGGTCTGATACTCCTTCCATTTCAATATTATCGCTTGCACAGTGCTCCTTGGGATGTTTTAAAGCTTGGGAAATCTTTTTGTATCTAAATCCGGCTTTAAACTTCTCTACAACAGTATCTCGGACCTGCCTGGTGTGTTCCTTGTTCTTCATGATGCTCTCTGCGCTTTAAACGGACCTCTGAGACTATCACAGGGCAGGTGCATTTATACAGAGACTTGATTACACACAGGTGGATTCCATTTATCATCATTCTTCTGGAGAGAGTTTGCTGCACTGAAAGTAAAGGGGCTGAATAATAATTTTGCACGCCCAATTTTTTTAGTTTTTTATTTGTTAAAAAAGTTTGAAATATCCAATAAATTTCGTTCCACTTCATGATTGTGTCCCACTTGTTGTTGATTCTTCACAAAAAATTACAGTTTCATATCTTCATGTTTGAAGCCTGAAATGTGGCAAAAGGTCGCAAAGTTCAAGGGGGCCGAATACTTTCGCAAGGCACTGTAACTATAACACTTGAAATATGATTTTTCTTTAGGAGGCCCTGGTTTAGATCCCCCATACAGAACTGCCCGTAACCCTCCGATGAACAAAATGATGCCCACACGGCCCAGCTACCCAGTCATGATGCCTGGTATGCCGGGAAACATGGGACTGGACAAACAGTACTACAAGCCCCAGCCAAGTGCGCCACAGATGCTGAGGCAGCAGCTACAGGTCAGACTGGTGAGTCAGTCTGCACTGACTGGTCACACACCCATTTCTTTTATTGCCCATGGATTTATTCAATATACAAAAAAAAACATTTTAACCTCCTATGGTCTTCATTTTGAACTTGTTTGTTTGTTTCTAACACCAATCCTATGTTTGTGCAGTTCATGTCTGCATAATTTCGGTTGGATTAAAGAAATTTGAAAATTCAAAGACCACAGGACCATATTTGCCTTCTATGCTAACATCTGACCTGTTTACACCTTTTAGAATCATGGCATGATGGGGCAGCAGATGAGACAGATGAACCCCAATCAATATACTTCAATGCAGGCAAATCCGGTGAGTGTGTTTTTGTTTTCATCAGTCTTTTATTTATTCATCTTTTGGGGGACACAATGTCTGTCTTTTTTTTTTAATCTGAACATTTCTGGTTCATTACAGGCCATGTCTCAGGTCTATACCACATATGGGACACACATGGGGATGCAGCAGCAGCATCCTCAAGGCAGTGCTATAGTTCCTTCCTCCTACCAGAACTTCCAGGGAAACCATCCTGGAACCAACCCAGCCATGGTGGACCCTCTTCGGCAAATGCAGCCAAGGCCCAGTGGTTATGTTCACCAGCAGGCGCCAAACTATACACATAACATTCAGAACACACAGAGGTCAGTACATATTTGGAAAAATCAAGAAGCTTTACTTTGTTCAAGTAATTCTATTATATAGATTTGCTTTTGTAAACATTCTGATAAATGTTACATGACCGTATTATATTCTTACACCTCAGAATTTTAAATCCACTATTGTCTTTACAGTTTCTCACAAAACCTACAGAAATTCTTTCCTTTAATTTTGTTTCAGTCACACAGTACAAGTTATTTCCATAATAAGCTGTTATTATTCATATAAGTGACCTTATCTAAGGAAAAAGACTAGAGATTATGGTGCTATATATATATATATATATATATATATATTTTTTTGACCTGTTTTCCCAACTTTCTGTCTTTAGGTTCAGCCACCAGCCAATGCAACAGAATCCTATCATGCACAGCCTTGGTCACATGGGAGGTCAGGGTGTTCATCCCAGCATAAGACCTAATCAGATGCTTACAGAGCAACAGCAACAGCAGCAGTACATCAGACAACAAGCACTAAGAGTATGTCTCCAGAGCAATTTTGTTCCTTTATTAATGATGATGATGAGGTTATACCCCCACTCACTGTGTTGATCTGTTAATGTAACAGCAAGCCCAACAGGTTCAACAACAACAGCAGCAGCAGCAACAACAGCAGCAGCAGCAGCAACAGCAGCACAACAACAACAACAACAACAGCAAGTCCAGCCTCAGCAGGTCCCATCCCAACAGCAAGTCTCACAACAACAACAACAGCAGCAGCAGCAACAGCAGCAGCAGGTGTCAGCAGTGCCCCCTCCAGGCCAGGCACAGAACCAGGGCCTGAGCATGCAGCCATTACCCCCCCAGCAACCCATGGTAGGTCCCATGCAGTTCACTCCTGGATTGGATGTTTTTCGTACAACAAAAGGAAACGACTAGTTAGTTGTGAAAAAGAGGTACATGCAAGTTTATGGTTTATATCTTTCTACTATATTATTTTTTTCCTGTTATGTTTTTTTTCTTATGGCCCTCCCCCATGTGACAAATGCATCATAGTTTTTCATTTGAATAGTAAGTGTTTTAACATAGCTGAATAAATCTGTGGTATGGTTTGTTCTACAAATAGGCATTGTTTAAAGTTGTATGCACGCTTTTGTGATTTTAAAAAATAATAATTTTTATAACTTTTTTTTCCTCAAGTTTCCAAGGCAGGGAATGCAACAGACCCAACAGCAGCAGCAGACTGCAGCTCTGGTCAGGCAGTTGCAACAGCAACTTTCAAGTGAGTCAGACATTTTGTTGTCATCTGGCTAAATTTTGTGATTGTTGCTATTATGTTTTTTTTTTGTTTGTGTTATAAAACATTTTTGCTTTCTATTTTCAGATTCACAACCCGGGCAGAGCACCAATTCTTATTATTGATTATGCATATTAAAAATAGTGTGGAGAGAACAGGCCACGGACTATAGTTTGGTAGGCACATGTGTCATGTGTAGACTGATAACACAGAAGGCTGTTCATGGCACAATGGATTAACCAAATCCTGTCTTGACCACTGAGGCAATGAAAAATCATTAGTTGTGTAATTATGAATTTTGAGAAGGATACGTCCAGCTGTGAAATAAATAGATAATGGCCAATAATGGGAACTCTATGTAAAAAAAAAAAAAAGTACCAGAAAGTATAAGAAAAATACATTTTTTTTTTTTTTATAATTTCAATTTGTACAATTTTTTCAGTTTCGTGTATTTCTCATTAAAACAATCATGTCAGTTTTTATGTCTCTTGCGTTTATTTCTAATTGTTTTTATCATGACAATTTATTCTAAACCCTAGGCCGGGTGTAATCTAAAATGAAATGAGTAAAATAGGTGAAGTGGCAGTGCAATACGTGTAGCAGGAAGGGTGCTGTATTATAGAGGCTACCCTCTCCAAAATATAAAAGTAGGATTAGTCCAATGTAGGATGAGATCCATGGGATCTGACTTGCAGTATCTTACTACCATAGGTCTTAACAATGTTTTAGCCTTTACAGTACATTTCCCTTAAATTAATAGTTTTGTAAATTCAAACAAAAAAAACTATTTAACAGTGTGTAGTACTTATCAGGGGTGACAGACAGCTCTCAGCTCCCGCCTCTGCCTGTCATGTGCGGCTTTGCTATAAGTCCCGCCTCTATGAGCAATATTCTCTTCTATGATTGGTTGGATGATGCTCGGGTGTGATTGCCTCGTGCCTTGACAACAAGCAGGACGTGCTACAGACGACAGGTTGTGTTCTAATGTTATTGGCAAAGCTTTTGAAACCGGTTACAGCATATTGTAAGTCTCTAATGTGTAGATTCACAACTAATCAAATTAATAAAAAAAAATGTAAGTCCATGTTCTGTGTCAGGCTGTATAGAAGGAAAGTCTAGCCTTTTTCTTATAGCAGTGAGAGGAGAGCACCTATAGTAGATTTTCCTTTTTTAAATCCAAATGCAGTTCACAGTGTGCAGTAGAAGGTAAAACGGTAATGAACATTTATATTTTATAACAATTTTAGTGTCTTCTGGCACAGGACTGTTTTTAGGCTAACATAATGGAACACTTTATTTCTGCAAATATATGGTTTATTTTACGTAAAGCTGTCATGGCTGACACCAGCTGCAGAGAGTGGCTCCGGTCAAAGTCTTATAACACCTGTTCTCCTGTTGAGTAGAAAGAGGAACCAATAAACCAACATCAAATTTCTGAAACTCTTGACAGATGTACAGTTTCACAGATGGTCTGATAGGCTTAAACTGTAGTACAATCAATTGTGTCCAATGTCTTTTACAACAGAGGCCTTACATTACGAGAGGTCCACTATGTGAGCTTTTTTTGCAATTAAAGTCTGAAGTCGTGTTAACTCTCTGTCTGCCACAGGTGTGAATGTGTGTGAATGGGGTGAGTGGAAGCATGATGTAAAGCGCTTTGGGTGCCCGAAAAGGGTGCAAAAATGCGCTATATAAATGCATTACCATTTACCATATTTATCCAGAACACAACTCAAATATACAGTGGTAGAGCGGTCGTACTAGAACTAAGGTTGGCGGTTTGATTCCTGCACTTTTCAGTTTTTACTGTCCTTGGGCAACCCACCTTGCCTCCAGTGCCACAGCTCTGGTGTATGAATGTGTGTGAATGTAGAGTGAGTTTGGTGGTGGTCGGAGAAGGCTGTGAGCGTTGTGTATGTCAGCCCCCCTCTCTGTCTGCCCCAGGTGTGAAAGGAAGCATCGTGTAAAGTGCTTTGGGTGCCCGAGAAGGGTACAGAAAAGCACTATATCAATGCACACTGTATTCCTGTAAAGCACTTTGAGTTACCCAGTGTATGAATTGTGCTATATAAATAAAATTGCCTTGCCTTGTTTACCATTTATACTTTACAGCAGTATATTTATTGGATTTATATGAAAAGTGAATAGTCCATGTGAATTGCTGCTGCATTTTTTATTTTAGTCTTTTGTGTTTACAGCCTTACAGTATTAGTTACAAAATGTTGCTTTATAGGCTACATGGGCGGCAGTAAGGCGGTGGGCGGTTCGATCCCCGCTGAAACATCCCAAAACATCATAACATCCCGCTCTCCCCACAGTTCATACTGTTGTTGTGTCCTTGGGCAAGACACTTAACCCACCCTGCCTCCAGTGGTGTTCCAGCTGTAACACTGGTAAAGCGCTTTGAGTGCCTACTAGGTGGAAAAGCGCTATATAAAATAATAAATAATAATAAATACAAAAAATATACATACATCATTGGCGTAAAAAAGTATTCAGTACTCTTGAGTTATTTTATAGGAGTAATTTATACTTTTTTAACACTAGTACTTTGACTTGTTTATTTTTTTATATTCAATAATGTAATATGAGCAATATTTTAAATCCACCTGAATTTATTTCTTTATTCATTGAACCAGTACAGTACATACTTTCTTAGACATGCCTCTTCTCTTTTTTGCTTTTTTTAGTTTTTTCTCCGTTCTGTTTCTGCCTTTCCAAACTATTGAAAAGCACTTCTGTATGAGACCCCAGTGCTCGCCCTTCAAACGGGCAGTCCAATCCCTCAATACGTTGCAGGAAGTTTAGTGCTTCCCAGCTTCTCTCGCTTGGTTTCACACCTAATTTGGACAGAAGCTTGTTTGAAATCTCTGGAACAACTGGCTGAAGGAGTGTGCCATAGATCCTCAGACATTCAAGGGAAATGTGTAGGATGGTGTCTAGCCAGCGTTGTTCTTTAATGTCTAGTCTATCCAACTTCCAGGGTGTGTGGCGTTGAATGAAGCCATTTGTCTGCCTCACACAGGCACATATGGCCTCCAAGCCTTTGTATATATGCATGCTCTCGTAATAGTGCTCCACTACAAAAGGAAGATTTCTCACTGCATCCAACATATGGTAGTCTTCAGCAACAGCCCTGCTCTCTCCTGTATAACCAATAGGAAAACACTGAGCACAGAATGTGGGGTACACCTGTGCTGGGTTTAATGCAGGGGCTGTACATCGATTAAGCAGACCACCAAGAGAATCCGCAAGCTCTGCATTTAGCAACTTCATTACTTTATCATCTGTATAATCACAATCTGAGTCTGGGACACCTTGACGTAAAAGAAAATACCTTATACCATCAGTTGTAAACACGTTTGACTGTTCTAATGGATCCACAACATTACCTAAACTTTTAGACATCTTTTTACCCCTCACTGTCCAGTGAGAGTGAACATGTATTGTTTGCGGCAGAGGTAGTCCTGCCCCAAGAAGAAAAGATGGCCAGTAGATGGCGTGAAATTTCAGTATGTCCTTTCCTACAACATGGTGAGCCACATTCCACCACTGATGGTTAATATCTGGGTAGCCAGCAACAGTAAGATAGTTTACCAAAGCATCAAGCCACACATATATAGTTTGGTCTGGATCACCAGGGACCGGGATTCCCCACTGAAGACGGCTTCTCTGGCGGGACACCGAGAGGTCTGGGAGGTCTTCTTGGAGCCACTGGACAACAGCCTGATAGAATCGCTCAGGCTGCACTGCCCTGGGATTTGTTTTCAACCAGTCCAGAAGTTGTGATCTGAACATGGATAGACGAAACATGTAGTTCTCCTCCTTCATCCACTCTACCTGCAACGATGTAGAACTTAAATATACAGTATATAATATGGCATAATACAGTAAATAAATTTGACAGTTATCATTTGAAGTCTCCCAAATGTGTGGCATTATTTTAAATGTGTAGCACAATATAGTAGAAACTCACCGTATGGCCACTTTCCAGTGAAACCTTAACGTTCTTCCCTGTTGAGTCTATAGCATCTCCAACCTGAGATGCTGTGAGGAAGCTTTCATCTTGTGTAGAGTACCAGCCTTCATAACTGCCCTTGTAGATGAGTCCTTTGTCCCACAACACTGACCAGAAATGCTCCACGGCCACATGATGCCTTTGCTCTGTGGTTCTTATGTAGTCTGTGTACATTATGTTGCAGATGTTGAACAGATGTTTAAACCTTTCTGACACATTGGTGCAAAAGACCAGGGGGTCTTTTCCTGCAGCTTCAGCAGCTTGTTGGATTTTTAAGCCATGTTCATCTGTACCTATGAGAAGGTAACACAATTAGGATGAGAATGTATAAATATCACTACAAGAAGACATATTTACCAGTTGAAAATTTTGTCTTGAATCCCCGGAGCTGCTTGTATCTGTTTAAGCAGTCAGCAATGACAGCTGAATAGAGGTGTCCAATGTGAGGGGAGGCATTTACATAAAATATAGGAGTAGTGATGTAGTAATTCTTTTCTTCTTGGCTCACATTGGAACTCCAATGACTCTGATACTTGAGCAGTGACAGCGAGCATAGCCTTTTTTGTAGTCCTACTTTATTTGCAGACCTACAGATGCCGATAATGGGTAGAAAGGGAATCTTCATCTTTCATAAACTCCAACCAAAGAAGTACTCTGTTTTCTGTGAATTTAGCTGGTCATTCATTTAGCACTCTGAACAATAATAATATAAAACGATTACCGTGATCTGATATTAAAGAATAAAATAATTAATGAACAATATTAAAGAAAACAGAGAGTACAGCCCGGTTTCAACACATGTTTAGCTTGCGAGTGAAGGTTAGAGGTTCTTCCGTTTTCGTCATTGCAACTGTCCAATCAAAAAAGAGCAGTGTGGCCCAAAAGAACCAATCGAGTCGCTATATTTCTGAACGCCAGTTCCGCTTTAGTTCAAGGGTTTAACGTGTTTTAATTATAAACTATCCATATCAGATTTTATAATGACCAGTCCGGAAAGAAAATGTGAAAACAGAGATTGAAAAGAGCGTTACCTGTCGTTTTCCGGTATAAACAGGAAGTAACAGTAGGACTGTCAGCCAATCAGCTGCTTGTCTTACTCTCGCGATTTGCGTAAGTTCTACGAATGGGATAGATGTGACAACGGAGGTAAAATAGTTTATTTTGCAAAGTATATTTTTTGATACATGTTTGACATGGTCCTATTTTAATGTTGATACGAACCAAAAAAGTAATTTCTCCCACTGATTTATCCTGGGGAAAGCGAATTTTAAGCCCTGAAAAGGCAGCATCATGTGATTTAAAACTTCCGTATGTTTGAGAACGGCGAAAACTTTTAAAACGTGAACGTTAGTTAAACACGATAGTAGAATATTATGCTAATAGTCAAAATGTTTCTGTTTTGACAGATGGAAGTGTACCATAAAGAGTTCTACATTGGTCTGTCTTTGGCTGTAAGCTCCAGTGTTTTCATCGGCGCAAGTTTCATTCTGAAAAAGAAAGGCCTCTTGCGATTGGCTACAAAGGGATCCACCCGAGCAGGTATTGCGATGACTTACGTCACGTCACATTTAGATTTTTATGACAATTTACGAAATATATATATATATTCAACAGAAGGTTTTCTATTATTATTTGTTTTTAATTTAATATCAAATTTAGATTGTGATGTAATTACAGCTGTGGGATGAGTTTTGTTGTTCTAGTAGAATTTATGCCGTGAATTTATAGACGCTGGAATGTTATCTTCATGTTAGGTCAAGGGGGATATTCATATCTGAAGGAATGGCTGTGGTGGGCTGGACTTATTTCAAGTAAGTGTACATTTTTTCAACCTTGTTTGTCGTCTTTGTAAATGGAGATTAGTGCTGAATAAATGCCTAAATAATGGAAACACCATTATATCCAACAATATGTCATATATTTTCAGTGGGAGTTGGAGAGGCTGCAAACTTTGCTGCATATGCATTTGCACCAGCTACACTAGTGACTCCTCTTGGTGCCTTGAGCGTCCTTGTGAGGTAAGATGTTGTTTATTTATTACAAAGAAAAGGCGGCATGATTTATATTGCCGAGGAAAAATAAAGATATTGCATTATTCCAACTTTTTTTTAATATATTATTATTAAACTTTTTTTTTAACAAGGAAAAAAAAGATACATGAACAGAACATGAACAAACATGTACTAGTTTGTGCCAAGTCGTTCTTGTGGGAGGTGTGTCGCTGATCCAGGACAGGAAAATTACTGGAGCACAAAACCAGACATCATATTTTTGTATTTTCTTAAATGACTCTGTGTTGCTTTGTTGTTTTCCCCCCAGCGCTGTACTCTCCACATATTTTCTCAATGAAAGGCTGAATATCCATGGGAAGATTGGCTGCTTACTTTGTATCTTAGGTTCCACAGTGATGGTAATCCATGCTCCACAGGAAGAGGAGGTTTCTTCCCTTAGTGTCATGGCTGAGAAGCTCAAAGACCCAGGTAGACAAAAACTAAGCAGCCCTCCGTATGGTCTTCCAACATTAACATAAATTAATTAGCATTTTTTTTTTTTTACTAGGTTTCATTGTGTTTGCTGTGTGCGTTGTGGGAAGCAGTCTTGTTCTCATCTTTGCTGTGGCCCCCCGCTATGGACAGAAAAATGTGCTGGTCTACATCTTAATCTGCTCTGTGATTGGCTCACTTTCTGTGTCTTGTGTCAAGGGCCTGGGTATTGGCATTAAGGAAATGTTTGCAGGGGTGGCAGTTCTAAAGGGACCACTGTTTTGGTCATTAGTCATTTGCTTGGTTGTCTGTGTAACTGTCCAAATCAGTTTTTTGAACAAGGCCCTTGACATCTTTAATACCTCTATTGTCACCCCTATCTACTATGTTTTCTTCACAACGTCTGTCATGAGCTGCTCTGCTATCCTCTTCAAGGAATGGTTGAAAATGACTGTGGATGGGGCATTGGGAACTATCAGTGGTTTCATCACCATTATTTTAGGCATCTTCTTGCTCCATGCCTTTAAGGACATTACTTTCACCTGGGATTCCCTGCCTAACTACCTTAAAAAGAACACTCAGGGTTTTCCATGGGGGCATCAGCCGTACATAGCGGTTCCCAGTCAAGACATCCAAGCAGAGGAAGAGTCAAAGCTGCCCAGAGATGTGAGCTCAAATGGGGGTTGGAATTCACACCAAAGAGTGCCTTAGATTTACCACTCCTGTTTGTCTTTATTGCAGAAAGAAAATAATTTATGTAATAATCTCCCATTACTACAAACAAATTACAAACTTAGCAGTATAAAATTGTTGGGTATTTCCCTAAGTTACTTGTATTTATGAGGTTTTGTTACAGTATTAGTGAGGATTTACCCACTTATAAGTGTTAATATTTGACAGGATTTTATAGATATTTTAATGAGTCAGTTCTGAAATGTGTGGTAAAATACTCTAAAGTATGGGATTTTCTTGTGCACTACAGCTTACATTTGAAGTATAACTACATTTAAAATATATAAACTACCAATGTGCCTTAACTACTTTACAAAATAGTTTTGAGCTCTTTTTGTTGCTTTTGTTTGTTTACTATTTTACTGTTACTGTTTGCCCAAGCAGTGTTATTGTAAATGTTTATGTATGTTCCTATGGGTTTTTGCATTATATCTGTATTATAACTGTGCCAAAGAATGTTTATACAGCGAGGACATCAATAAAAGTCATACCAATCTACACTAAATATCTTAGTTCGTTCAAGCTGAATAAAATTAAACATATTGCAAACTACATATTGCAAGTAGTGTAAGTTGGAATTATACTTATTCCAAATGTACTTTTCAGATCCTCTAGTTGTCTTCATTAAGACTCATCTGAATTACAGTGTGCTCAGAACCAGTTAAATGATGCAACCAAAACCACAGAAATTTAATACATACTGGATCAAAATGTTTCTTATTAATTTAACATGACAATCCAAAATTATAAGTGACAAATGATAGATGTCCACACCCTACTGAGCAGAAAATATCATCCCATCAATTGCACAAGTTTGAACGTGATGGCAATCTTAGGCACTTGTAAAGAGAATACTTTATGATGGTTCTTGTTGAAGGTGAAGACAGTTCAAAATCAGGATCTATTGGCTAAAACTGAAAATGTCCAGTTAAAGTCCCTTTAGTGGCAGATTTATTCTGCCATTGTCTCAGAGATAGAACCCCTTCCCCTCTGAGTCTGTTCCAGTCGATTCAAAATAAACTGGCTCGTATCAATAAATCTCTCCACACAGTTAACAAAGCAGCTCTCCGTCCTTGAGTCCAGCTTGGGACCAGGTTTATCCATACACTTTTCCTAGGAAAAAGGAAAAGGCCTGTTATAAAATCAAATGTGTACTTGTGAATTAAACTCAACAAAATAAAAAGGTAAAATTGTGTTGTGGCCTGTAATTTTCAAGGGGGTGTGTGATTGAATTTTAAAGCTTTTTGATCCTATTTGACATCAGTGCAAATAGGCAGCTAAGATACAAGCTCCTATACATTATATTTGCAAGAATAATAAGGTGAAATATAAATTCAAGAAATTATGAGTAGAGGACAGCCACCTTTCACTTTAGTCCAATCTAAAAGCTCTACCGGCTGGATCTACGGCTAGCTAAAGGCTCACTTACCCAACAAACCTCTGTCATCTGATGTACGAGCTGCTGAAAACGTTGTTTTTGAGACTCGACTTCGATGAATTGTTGAAGCCGTGGATCTGGTGTCGCGCCTTGGCCGTCCATATTTATGTACAATAAGAAAATAATATAATTATGAACCTCTTTATTTGACGTAAACTGACCTTCACGTGTAGGCTGGTCAGGACAGGAAATGGGAAACGATTCCACCAATCAGAAAGCTTGTTCTAGACTGTGCTGAGCCGTCGGTCATATTCCACGTGATAGTCTTTCGGCCAATCAGAGACAATCTGTGGTCTGAACCTACTAGAATGTTGCACTGGCTTTAGCCTGGCACATCCCTTCCAGGCGATTTTGCGGACGGACCAATCACAAGCCGTTTGTCTGCAGGAGTGCGTGGTTTGCTGGGTACGTCATACACAAGTAACTCGGCTCGCGGCAGGTCCGAAACATTTAACATGGCGGACGCTGCTACCGAGAGGCCGTTTATTTTTGCTTATGCCTCCGTTTTGGATAACCAGCAAAGTATGAAAAGGTTTTGGTGTCCGCTTTACTGCTGACCGTGTTAATTAGCGGCGCTCACATGGCTTCCTTGTTGACAAATGGCTGTGTGGTCAGTGTTGCCAGATTGGACTAAAGATTTCCAGCCCAACTACAGCTTAAAACCCGCCCATTTAAAAAAATACCAGCCCAAAATACATGCTGTTATTAAAACTGTTATAGAATAAAACACACCATTTTTTTATTCTTATTAAACAACCAGACTAACAAATCACACATTGGAGAGCACAAATCGTCCACCGCATTTATTGAACTGTGACAAGCAATGTAAGCAGCGATTCTAATTTCACGGCGCTTTTGGTCATCTTTAATCGGACACTGCCCTGCTGCTCCCACTGACACAGTAAAAGTTTTTATACTTGGTGCACAGCGCGATTTGTGTTTTTTTGTATTAGCATGCTCTTTCAAATCATTTAACTGTGCTCTGACAGTATTTACAAAATGCCTTTGTATCATCGCCTTCCACAGGTGTAATCCATGTTTTTAAAGACTGGTCACTCTCCCATTCCTTTCTGTAGGACTTTTTATATTTACCCCACTTTGCACTTTGGCATGATGATGATGATGATGATGATGATGAATGATGATCACTGATGATGATAATGCAGTTTTGACGATATAACGAATTAGCCTACAACAACCCGCCAATCAAGCTTGAAGTCTGATTAGACAGGATTCCCCTGAACCTTATTGGCTAACCTGAACCATACCTAATTTAAACATCATCCTACATTATATAATTTATTTTATAGTTAGTTTTCATTAAAAAAAATGAAGAGTACTGTTTATAGTCAAAAATAAAAACCCGCCTGTTGCATCAAAAACCAGCCCAAATTTTAAAGACCAGCCCAATGCATTTTTTTCCGGTCGGACGTGACCAAAAGGAGCCCAATTGGGCGGGAACCCGCCCAATCTGGCAACACTGTGTGTGGTTTCCCCTTTTTTCGAGTCATGTCCGACGTTTTTCTGATTGGTGGATATTCCTCTTGTAAACCCCGCCCTTGAAATCGAATGCAAGCAACAGGGTACCAGAATAACTTCTTTATATAATAGGAAAAAAGTTAATAGTCACGGCTGGCTAGGCTACAATGGTGTATGAATGTGAGAGAATGTCGCTCTGGTGTATGAATGTGGGATAATGGATGGAAATTTGTCATCCACGTACATTCATGTGGCTGTGTCTCATATTTGTTCATCAACTTGCACTGTCCCAAACAAAAACATTAATTAATAATGTGTTATGCTGCCTGGGCTTTACAATTTATGCAATGTGTTGTGATTTCTTTTTGACTGATAATACTCTGTTTGACACTTTTCATTAGGGAGAAAGAGACCAGACACCTATACATTTTAATGGCTAAGGGGATTTGCACCATACATGGCTGTACGTCAAAAGTTGATTTTGACATACAGCAACCAAATGACTGGGTGTGTGCTGCAGTGAGTGGGTAGAGAACATTAGTGAGTGGTTGAATAGTCAGCTGCTCTATTTATACAAGCATTTAGGCGACAACATCTTGTAGTCAAGTCACTGAATGGTTAGTTATTTTGTGTTATGTTAACTTGGTTAAATAAACACAAGACAATATTTTTTGTCGCCTCTAAAGGGTTCAGTTAATTAGTGTTGTGGTGTTCCTTTAAAATCAAATAGATGACAGTATACTATAGCTTTTGATGCCATGGTGGGCAGGATTTTTTTTATGTGTGTATAAGATAAGGCTATAATGAAAGAAAAAAAGTGTTGCACACTTTTAAAAGTTACTAATTTTTATTACAATTATTACAATACTCACACACACCACACACTTTAATTAAAGATGTCAATAAAACATTCAATAAAAATATACACATTTGAAATAGCCAGTAACTCACACTCACATATTAACATATACATAGTAGAGAATATAAATTTCCATTCACCTTGGTTTAATCAATGTGTTTGAACATAGGGTCAAAGTGAAGTATTTACTTGTTGATGGTAAATTGTGCTCTATTGGAGCTCATACAGCAAGTCCTGCACATTTAATGCCAGTTCTTGAAAAGTGGGTCTTTCATCTGCTTTCTGGGAAAAAGAACAAGAGAACACCTGTCAGGAATTACCACTGAATGATCGGTCATCATGGCCTTGGCTTTATGTAGGCTACGTTGTGAGTGTAATTAGTTGAACTCAAAAGAAATACCTCCTGCCAGCAACTGGTCATGATGCTGTAGACTTTCTCATTTGCCAGCTGGGGGCGGAAGAGGCGATGACCACGGGACACCTGATCAACTATTTCCGTGTTGTTAAGGCGATCATATGGAAGCCGTCCCAATGTGTACACTTCCCACATTAGAACCCCTGAAAAAGTATTTATATATGTAATTAGTAATGCGATATGAACAGGCAGCTGTTTACATTCAGTTTACATTTCCTGTGCTATTGCACAGAAACCGTAGTCTGGCCTGCCACCCTGCTGCTTTTCTGTGTACAAAATTTTAGATACATTTCAAGGCTTGAGTGCTAAATTAGGCATTTGCATTGTAGCATGTAGAAAAATCCTGTCAGGGGACATGCAGATAAAAAATAAGATGGAAGCCCCTATTGAACTGGAGGTCTGTTGCTACAATTACACACTGTTGCAGATTAAAAATAAAACCAATCCCTTTTTTTTTTTTCTTTGATTGCCACTTACAATTGTGCAAGGTAACTACACTGAGACCTGCAATGTGCATTACTGCAGACCAAAATCAGAACTTGCTGAACATTATTTTTACCATATGCCCAGATGTCTGATTTGCTGCTGAACCTGCAGTAGAGAAGCACTTCTGGAGGAGACCAGCGAACTGGGAACTTTGAGCCTGCTGAACTTGTGTACTCATCATCTAAGACATACCTTAGGACAGAGCAGAAAATAATTATTTCATTGCTAAGTGCTTTAACGTATAAAATGATCAGAAGGATTTACCTCGACAGTCCAAAGTCAGTCACTTTGACAGTCCCATTGCTATCTACCAAGCAGTTTCTGGCAGCCTGGAAATAAAGCCCTTTTCATTTAGGTTTAATGATTCACAAATACCATGTTGTTACAATGGTCATCAAATATTTATCTTATCTGTGTTACCAAGTCTCTGTGGAGGTACTGTTTTGACTCCAGATAGGCCATTCCCTCTGACACATCTTTACACATCTCCAAAAGCTGCACGGTTGTCGGATGCTGCTTCAGGCCTTCTTTAAGGTACGTCAGCAGGCAGCCATTGGAAAGATACTCAAGCACTATATAAATGGGCCTTTGTTTAGTGCACACGCCATATAACTGCACCAGGTTTTCATGACGAAGTTTCCTGGTTTAACGCACAAAAGAGAAAAGGAAGTTCAACACAGTTTTCCACATAACAGTCACAAAAAACCTGCTGTTGTGGTAAGTCAATTTAAAGCTAAATCTTACATCATTATTTTGGCTTCCTCTATGAAATCATCTTCAGACATAGAGCCCTCCTTTATCATTTTTATAGCCACATCGTGTTGGCCTCGCAGCTTTCCATACTTCACCACGCCAAACTGACCGGTGCCCAGCTCTTTGATGAAGATCAAGTAACGAGGATCAATCTCCCACAAACCTGAACAATCAAAGTAGCAAATGAGACGCATGCAGAATAGCATTTGGGGAACAAAGTTAAAGTTAAACAAAGCCCTTAATAGTTACACTTTTCACACTGGTAAGTCTTTATGATTATGCATGTTTTGTATTCAATTCATAGCATTATGTAAAAAAAAAAACTTAAAATAATTCCTCTATTCTTACCATAGCCAAAGCCTGCTGTTGATGGAGGCCGCGCTCCGTTCGATACAATGTATTTGAGCCTGCTCACCATACCTACGGAGGAATAAGAGAACTGTGTATTATGAACTAACTCATGCAGTTCAGTCTGGTGGAACTCTCTATTCATGTCCATTTATTAAATATCATGTATACTTAATATAAATAAGCAAAATGTATAGTAAATAGGCTTGTTTTTTTTTCTTTTAGCACTTTCCCTCCACAGTGAGCAAATGTGTAACTTGACATCATCACTTTGCAACAAGGAAGCCAAAGTGCAAAGTCAAGACAGTGTTTCAGCTCAGTTAGATAGAGTCACTTATTGTCCTTGCACCTAGCTTTGTCAAGTAAAGTAAAAAAACTATTCATTTACACCACATAATAAAAAAGCCAACACATTTTTAAGTAGCACAGCTAATTAAAAATTGGACTCATATAAATACTTAAATTTTAGATCGACACTATGAAAGTGTTATAAACCAGCCTTAAACAAAGAGTGACATGCTCCAAGACCATGAGTGACATTCTCTGAGTCTACTCTTGAGACACTGTCATGACCTGTAGGAGTTTAACAGTTCAGTTTAAATGTCATTAGAGGAGACAAACTATTGAGCAAGTGCTGAAAGTAATTATCTGAAATGAGTCAATTAGATTATTTATTGTTGTAGCTTTAAATGACTTTGTTCCTCAAATTCACCAGAAAAATGTAAGATAAAATCTTTTTTACCAAAACAGAATAAATATGACGAGTGCTGCTGTTCCTCTGAATCTTAGTCAGACCAAGTTAGAAACTGTGTTTGAACAGGTTTTGTTGAAAAAAAAAAAGTGTGTCTAATGTCAAAAACAAAGCTAATCATTTAAACTACAACTATAAATACTCGATGAGACTGTCTTATCACAGATGTTTACGCTCAACAATTAGTTTGTCTCCTCTGATAACATCCACAGAGACTAAGACTGAACTGTAAAACTCCTACAGGTCATGACAGTGTCTCAAGTACAAATGACGGAAATATAGAATACGTCTTTATCTGGTCTCTGAGAATGTCACCAATGGTCTCAGATCCACTCACTCACCTTTATTTAAGGCTGGTTTCTAACACTTTCATTTTGTTGCTCTGAAATTTAACACGGAAGGGTGTTTATTTGAATTTGAATTAATTGATGGAAAACCCCTTGAGATGAAGCATCTCGTTTTCAAGGGGGACCAAAACATGAAACATAAAGACATTACATAAAGACATTACAATATCTAGAACAATTTACACTGAACATAATGCAATATAACACAAGACAATGTAGACAAATAGTTCACACTAAAGGACATTCTTGATCACACAACGCTCTCCCCCCTCACGACCATTTTATATGAGTCCAATTTTTTGCTGTGAAAATCTGCATGTACTAATCTAACAGATGATTAGACCTGCTGCATTGTGTTGGTGGTAGTTGATGAGTTCAGGGATTGTGCTGAAATTGTGCTTCTCTGCCAAGTAAAACTGCCCTTGTGGCGTGGTGCAGATGTTATAATGTCTGCAGCATCCTCCCGTTTCCCTGTGCATAGAACACAAGGAACACAATAAATACGCAACATATATAAATGTTTTCCACTCTGTAGCGCTCTGTATGAGCCTGTTTTGCATATATCATTTACATGCTTTCCCTCAGTGGTGCACTGTTCCCACTTTCATTTTAAACAGTTCTTCTTTTGATAAATTTGAGTGGAGCACACACTGAATAAGTAGCTTAAAAGTAGGTTTCTCACCCACAGCCCTTGCTGTATAAAGACACCGTGTACTTCCCAGCCTTGCTTGAGTCTCGTACCAAGAAACCTCCATCTTTGTTCTAAGCAGAAGAAAATAAAATAAACCAAGATAAAAATATTGTATTGTTTTATGTTTCAGTATCTTTACTTTCATTCTTTTCATTCACATTGGGTTACCTCAGACTTTAACAGTGCTTCTGCTTGGCTCCGGTTTGTGTTCTTACAATACCAGCTAAAAAAGTGAACCAAATGTCAATGTGATATGTCTGAGACTGTATGTATTACTGCAGCTGTGACATAGTCCACACTCACTCAAATCTTTCTAAGCCAGTTTTTGCTTCCACAACATAGTTACTAGGTATATATCCCTCATTTCTGCAATATAAAACACACAATATAGGTTAAAAACAAAAAACATATACAAGAGTGGAGTAGTACCACCATGAATATGATTTGTATCCGAGATCTCACCCGGATTTGTCCCTTGCCCTCCACCAGTTGGGATCAGACATCTCAAGAATGGTGTACTCTTCATCCTTTCTCAGCTCTAGGTCCTGGGCTGTCACTGGTATGTAATTATACTCTGCTACAACAGTCATCCCCACTGAAGGTTCAGACTTCTCTGGTGGCTGAGGGGGCAGAGGTCTACCTGGCTTC
Source organism: Perccottus glenii (assembly GCA_024416835.2). Classification (NCBI taxonomy): domain Eukaryota; kingdom Metazoa; phylum Chordata; class Actinopteri; order Gobiiformes; family Odontobutidae; genus Perccottus; species Perccottus glenii. The sequence goes on along the minus strand of CM044554.2, from coordinate 14,623,712 downwards.
TCCTGAAAACATGAAGCGTTTACAATATCAACTATGAAAACTGGTCTATGATCGTTGTATGTCTGTGTATACCTCAGTCGGCGTAGGGGGAAGAGGTTTTCTGGATCCTCTTCGTTTCGATGATGCCTTTGACGTAAAGCCTTTGTTCACAATATTTGACATGTGAGCATATTTGGACAGGGACAATGACCTCCAGATTAGATTTTTAATATAGGAAGACTTCTCACCGTTCTTACCGTCCAGCACCTTGCAACCCATCGCTTGTTTAACTTCCTGTTGGCAACACAGCCACGTCCCATCCACCCAGAAACAGGGATGGTACTTCTGCATCAAATCCTTATTGTAACGCACCTCTGCACACACGTATTTCACATTTACATTCAGTCAACATGAGCATTTGCATGTATGTGCAGCTTTTATTGCTGTTAAGATCTGGTTCATGGGTAATCATACACAGCGACAATGATACACTGATACATGTGTAAAAGTGCACGCATACTGACTTTCTCTTAACTTGGTAATCCACTGAGCTCGTATGTCTTCATTTTTGGCGAAAATATACAATGGCCCTTCATCATAAACAATCTGTGAAAAAAGAAATAGGTCACTTTTTTTGTTACCTCTGATGAAATGACACCTGCAGCCACCTCGAAAAGCCCCTGGTTCATCTAAGAGTTTCACTTCTTTTAGTGCACTTTCACATTATTGACTATTAGAAGATTGTACTGTTTGTTAGCACATGGATAATAAAGATATGTTGTCCTCTGTATGACCGCTTCAAGATCTGTCATTGTTGGATGTACCTGGAATGGATAGCTGCGCTCCTGCGGTGCACCGGACTCGGGCTGGACTATCTCTACACACTTGATTTTCTCAAGGTCAACAGATCCCTTCAAACCTTTTCGTTTCTGTTTAGCAGAGAGGGAAAAAAATCAGGTAACTCAACAGACAAACGCTCATAACAGTTTTTCCTTATACGCACCATTTTGTCAGCGTCAAAGTCGTAGTAGGCAATTTTCTCTTGGGTGAGAATGAACCATCGCTCCTTGTAGTTCAAGGGGGAGGTTTTCTTCTTCTGCTGCGATCTTTTTATAAAGATTTCTTCGAGTATGTTGTCCGACATGATTCATCTACTCTGGAACGTGACAAAGCACAGAAGCATTGAAGCAGCTGTTTTGTAAGTCATGTTAGTCACCCCTCTCCTGCACTTTAACTTAGTTTTTATGGCACCTCACTCTAATATACAGTATTCATAAAAAAAAAAAAATAAACTCAATGTGCAAAGAGAGAGAGAGATTTGGAGAGATGCACAATAAGGAGTGCATAGATCAGGAAAGATATGGGGTAACACACAGCACAAAAGTGAGCACGTATCAGTTTGTGATTAGCTCTAGTTTGCATTAGCACTGCTTTACATACTGCCAGCATCCTCATCTGTTTCCTTTAGCTACTGTATCCTGGTTATCACTAGCAGTAAAGCAAATGAGGCCTACTGTAATGGGAGGAGGAATTACTCTTTTTACCTTTGATACACTGGCCTTTTTTCCATTTGGTAACACATTTCTTTATAATCTATTAACATACCATTACAACATGTTAGTTCTGCATATCACAATATCATAATGCTTTTTGAGTGGTTTTCTCTCCAACAAATTATTTTTACAATAACTTCTCTTGATTGAGCTGTAAATAGAATGTTCCTTTCCAACACAATGGCATCGACACATTGCCCAACAGCGTTTATTTTTTGCACATCTCATTCAGACATACAATGTAAGAATGCCTCTTTGACATGCAAAAACATAAACTCACCCTTGTCACACAGCTACATGCATGTTGTTGGTGTGTGACAGAATTTAGCTAAGCCTATTTTCAGCTCCTGTGCACTTCCTTATACCATCTTTCACACAGTCAAAGGCTTCTATCACTAAGAAAATACTGCAACACTCTTCAGGCGAGAGTGACACCCAGTCTGTGTCTATTTCTTTTATTCCTGCCATCACACAAATACATCATTTCTACATATCGGGTGAAACTTTATATGGCCAGTTGTCATTGTTGCCTTCTAATTAATACTTCACTGGATCATGGCTACCAGACTGAGTTTTTTATTTTTTATTTGATTCATAGTGGCTGACACAGACATACTCAAAGGGAAGTTGCATAAGTATCACACTGCAATATGAAGAGTAGAGAGACCCAGTGCATTGTAGTCTAAAATAATCAATTTTGCTTATGCACTTACTATGTGTTTGATAACACATTTATAAAGGCATCCACTGTTTCTGCAAAGCACAACAACACCTCTTCATCATCACTTTTTCATCTCACTTTCCAGCATTTTACCACGTCAGCTTCTTTGAATGTAGCTGAAACGCTCCCTTATTCTTCCCTATTTGTGACCATTTAGTTTGTAATAACTCATTATTTTAAACAACTTTACCATCCATTTAATGAGGGAAATAAATGAACCTTTTCAAACACAATATATTTATTTGTGATCTTTCAACAGCTAGAGAATGTACTGCCAACACTTTTATAATATAGTAGTTATTAACATATATAGTTATAAACAGTTCATTGTGTTATGAGTTGTTTTTCAGTGACTCTCCTTCAGTATGTTCCCTTATATCTCCTACATATGACACAGCAAACGCAGCCTTATCACAAAAAGGTCTTTGTTCAACAGGAACCTGTCATGATGATGTCTGTCTTGACGTTTCCTGACAGATAAAGTATGTGGTATGATTACAGAAATTATTATATATGTGCATCAAGAAGAGTCAGAGAATCTAAAGTGGAAGGCTGTCTAAACACAAGTCACATTATGGACATACATTATTTGGTGGCATGCCATATTCAGATGACAGAAAACCTCCCCAGGAAATAAAAACCTGCTAAACAAGTTATACAGTGCATCTACAAAACATGTCACATTTTACATTCAATAATATAGCCCACATACTACTTTAACTACTACTTATAGTGAATCACTGGTTTGATTCACTTTACAGTAGTCTAATTCCACCACAATGTCAAATGAAGCTGGCCTCTAATAATTTATACTTGAACAAGAAGTGAAGAGTCTTGTTACTCACCCAGAGACTCAGAAGTGTGAAGCATCAGAATACAGGTGTTAGGTTGTTGGAGCAGTGTCACGAATCTTTCTCTCAGTAGCGTGCCTTTCATGAAATGTAAGTTAATCTGTGATGCAAGAAGCTAAAACCCACCCACAGAGAGGAATCGACTCCACTTACTTCCCCTTTTTCTTCCTGCTCATTTTCATATCAGCCTTGTGGACAGTTTTGATGAGAGCCAGGCTAAATGAGAATACAATTATGTAGGCCTATGAAGATTACTCACATTATGGTGTTACTTTTTGTTGTTCTTCAAATCGTTTTGTAAATAAATATAATTTACTCGAAAGACACCTGCAATAGATTAAATCATTAATCTATTGAATATCATTAGGAGTAAAAAAATAAATAAAAATAACACAAGGAGAACGTTTTTTTCATCTTTACGGTCTCGCACGATTTTGTTTACTGTGCTCCTGAGTCTTCTGGCCGCTAGGGGGCAGTGGCAGACAAACTCACACTCCCCTACATTAGTGAGAACTTCCGGTCTTTTTCTTCCTCTTTTCCTCTGCATCGGGTCGCCACCATGGTACGATATAATTATGCTGGAGAATCAACTGTAATCTTGTAAATTAAGGAATCTTGCTATGTCTTACTCATATGGTTGTGTAGCTAATATATAAATACATACAAATCTGGTGTTATTGTAGAGATTGGGCTATTTAGAGGGTTACATGTACTCAGATTTTCACACGGTATATCGGTTGAAATCTATTCACTATCCATGTCCACATTACGCTGGGCCGCTTGTATATTTGACATAATTGATGGGATCCTTTAATCGTTTCTAATAGCATACAAGCGTACACATAGGTTTAATGTATTTAGTTTGCTTTTGAGTGAAACCAAGAGGCAAAGCTTACTATGTAGCTCAGAGCTAATGCGCTGTTAAGCTAGGTGGTATGCCACCTAGTTAAGAATTTTCAAATTCCCAAGGATATGACACATTGCCCGGACACTGTAAAGATGTTAGTGATGTGGTAGTGTTAATGACGATTCTCCTAACTTTGGTGTTGTACACAGGTGAACGTCCCGAAGACTCGCAGGACCTACTGCAAGAAGTGCAAAAAGCACCAGCCCCACAAAGTCACCCAGTACAAGAAGGGAAAGGACTCCCTCTATGCACAGGGTGAGTGGTCACTCGCAGGACTTGCTTTTTCATGTTACCCAGATGAACACTAGATATAATGCAGGAGTGGCAGGACGTCAGCCACATTTCCTTGTGCTTTTCATGTTTAAATCTGCAACCCCGGGAATAAGCGTTTATAGGGTGAATGAATGATTGTGTACCCTTAGCAAACCTATTCAGACATCCCAGTTTAAAAACTGCTGGTGTTAATTAAAACTGACTTCAAAAACCACCTTGAGCAAAACAAATTTAGCGAGATTTTAATATTTCATAAATTGTCTTTATGCAGTTGGGTTAATGAAAACATATTTTAATTTAACATGTCAATAATCTGTTGATCTTCTGCAGGTAAGAGGAGATACGACAGAAAGCAGAGTGGGTACGGTGGTCAAACAAAGCCCATTTTCAGGAAAAAGGCAAGCCAAACCAGTTTTGTATGTTTTTTTTTTTTTAAAAGCATCCCATCTATAAAGGTACTAATAAGTTGCTGTCTGCAGGCTAAAACAACAAAAAAGATTGTGTTGAGGCTGGAGTGTGTGGAGCCCAACTGTAGATCAAAGAGAATGCTGGCCATCAAAAGATGCAAGCACTTTGAGTTGGGAGGTGACAAGAAGAGAAAGGTAAGATCTTAAATGATTTAAACTTACTCAAACTAAAAAAAAAACCACACCGTAGAAACAAGTGGCATTAAACTCACTGGGTCAATGTAAATTGTTGGATATAATTAGATGGGTTTAAATATTTGCAGCTTTATTTGGGCAGTGGAATAATTATTGCACTGTCCCCATGTTTTTAACTGTAGTATAACTTGAGTATAAGAAATAAGTGTTGGTCTATTAACTATGGACCTCTTGTCAATATTTGGCTTGTAGATTTGCATTTGTGTTGCAGTTGTAAGTGCACAAGAAAAACATTTTAGCTGGACATAAAGGTTACTTCTATATTAAAGATCATTAAGCTATGAAAAACTGCAGGCTGTATTAGTACTGTCAGTTTGTGGGAAATTTGTGTTGTGCTTTAACTCCAGTGCTCCATTTTGATACACCTTTCCATATTTTCTGTTTCAGGGCCAGGTCATCCAGTTCTAAACTGAGTCAGTCTTCTGAATGCATTTGTCAGTTTTCAATAAACGAAATAAAACATGCTCTAGAGGTTTGATGTTTTATGAATTCTTAAAGAATTAAGGATTTAGACGTTTGATGGGGGTTCACCATGAGTAAATATTTTATTTTTTTAAAAATAAAATATTTACTTTGAAAAAAGTTTCTCAGATTAGTCACACGACAATATGTGTATTAGTTTTATTCATTATTTCATCAGTTAATTAAAAACTTGATATGAAAAAAGTTATGTTCAAACTGATGCAGCATAAACGTTTCTTGAATTACACTTCATCTTTAGATCGTAATTGTTAAACGTTTGGCACATTTATGTAAAAGTTACACCCATTTAAGCTGTGTTCTGACAGTCTTAAACCTCCATGAAGTTGGCTAGCAATCAAACGCAAATTGACAAACTATTTTTATCATTTGTGCTGTTATGGTAAGGTATAATTTTTATTTGAGTTCACCCGGCCCCCTGCTGGGTGGTAATTACATAAACCTGTTTGAAAATTTACCTTTTTTAATAAAAAAAAAACACTTTTTTACTGCACAAACCATATCACTTGTGATCATTTATTAGCATTCAGGGTGAACCCAGATAAATTTATTAAAATAATCAATCTTAAACCATAACAGCACAATTTAACATTTCTATGGCACAAATGATTGCTATAGTTTTTCTACAGATATGCTCTTGATGGTGGGCCAACTTCACGGAGCTTGGTTTCATCCCTTGTATTTTACAAATTGTAATTCCTATCTGTGCTCTGCCAGCGCAGCTTGTAATCCTTAGTGGAGTAGCTGCTTTGGGGAGTGACTGTGAGCAGAGCTGTGCCGGAGGGGTTAACACGCAGTACTGTGGTAGTCTTTAGAGGCAGAACGCCCAACTCTTTGTACTCAGGCAAAATCTGGGTGACGTTGCATTTGGGATTACAGATCTTCCAGCCAGGTGAGGCAGCAAGTAAAAATCCTCGTGGGCCACCCATCTCCTGTCTGTTTAACACTGCAATAGCCATTCTCTTCTCGGACAGGGGTCTCTCCCACACCTCAAAACTGTCAAACTAAAAACAGTCACCATTTATTCAAACTATAATTTGTAACAAAATTAAATAATGCAAATTTTACACTAATGCTCAAACATACCTTTGCAGTACGGAACCCTTGTTTGCCCAGTGGATCCTGACTGATGGCTATAATGTGTTTGTTCTGCAGCAGTGCTTTCGAACGAGGGCAAATGTCCCGCAGATCGTTAGACATGAGCAGAGGGGCCGCCATAATGGCCCATAAGGCCATCTGTGATTCCTGCTGGTCATGACTAAGGCCAAAGTTTCCAATCACCAGCTAAAAGAATTAAAGTGTAGTAAAAATAATGCAGTTTGACCTGTGACCAGATATGCACTCTTGACACATTAAGCATTGGATCAGCATATTTTTTACAAACTGAAAAAGAACAGACAGATGATTACTGACAGAGTAATGTGTGTAGAACAAAGTACCATATCGGGATCATTCCAGCCCCCAGGTCCAGCTGAAGGGACAATGATGTCTTGATGATCAGCGGTCCAGTCCAAAATGGACTTGATGCTGCTCCATGAGTCAGACACGTCATCAAAGTTGCGCCAATGGTTACATGTCTCACGAATGGCTGTGTAGTTGGGCTAGACACAAGTAATTTACTCACACATAACTGCATCAAAGAATGAAAAAACAAAATGCAACAATTAAAAAAACTCACCTTATTATAAGTCCACTCATACAAAGGCCACTCACAGGAATAAAGGATGCTTTTTCCAGTCTTGTTCAAGGCCTTCGACATGTTTATGTATGCTTAAAATATTTTGGTTAACAAAATACCAAATTCAGTTCATTGATTTAATCAGCTTTAAATGGACTAAATAATTTAGTTTTGTATCCCCATTATCTGTAAATTCTCACCTTCTCCTATCAGGGTCCAGTCTAAATAGCAGCCATCAAATTTAAGCAGATCCACATCCCAATCCGCAAAGGTCTGAGCATCAGTCTCATAGTGGCCCAGACTGCCTGGGTATTTAGCACAGGTTGTTTTTCCCACATCTGCGTAGATACCTAGCTTAAGACCTTTTGAATGGACCTGGAACAGACAAATCAATATAATCAGCACTTAGTTCCTTTACAACTTTCTACCAGCAGGTGACAGTGGAACACAAATATTGCCTTTGATAAACTCTGAGCGAGTCTGACTCTAAGTTTAAAATACATCCTCACTGTCCTTTAAATGATATGATGAGACTGTAAGAAGACAAGCTGTCACATTGGTCAACTAAAAAGGCTTCTGCAAAGTACCCAAGACAATATCTGTGTTTGCATTTCTCAGTTTAAAATCAAATCTGGTTTCCACATCTTTCCCATTCATTATGTAAATAATTGCAGGTCAGCTTTGATGAATTTATATAATGATGAATAAGTAATCTGACTGTGTGATGATATTCTGTCTGGATTCACTGTCCTTCTCTAATCTTTCTTTAAGGCCAGTATATAAGTTAAAACATTAATACACCCACAACTCACATAGTCGGCCAGTTTCTTGATTCCTCCTGGGAAACCTGTCAGGGTCTGCCTGCAGCCGGCCCTTGGCATCACGTTGGTAGGATGGCCAGCAGTCATCTATGCAGACGTACTCATAACCAGCATCCTTCCAGCCTTCCTTCACCATCACATCTGCCATCTGCATGTACAGCCGCTCACTGCCAGGGCAACAGGAAGAGACAGGAAGAGAGTGATTACACTCCAGTACTCAGTGTCATTTCTGCTGTGGTCCAGTCATGTGCTTTTCTTGAACTATGGAGCGTGTATATTTGTGTCCTTAATAAAGATTAATAATAATAATAATAATAATAATACCAAAGTAACAGTGTAATGACAAGGCTAATATTAGGTGATGTAAACAATTTGACTTAAGTTGGGTGAGATATGTGTTGTTTAATGCTCACTTAACTAAATCTAAGCCAAACTAACACAAGTCATCAATGCACATAATTCTAGTTTAATTGTACTCAGACCCTTTTATATGAAAGCATTTGTTCTGCCAAATAATTGTCAATTTCAAGTGATTGCTACTGTGTAAAATTCTATAATAGTGTTGTAAACCCTGGACAGGATTTTTAATAAAGTATTTCTTTTCTTCTTTTTATTAAGCTATAAGGGTGCTTCAGAGCACTCCTGTGCCATTGCTCAGTTGCTTTTGTGTTCTTTTCATTGTGTTTAGACTGTGTGTAACGTTGTTTCGAAAAGTGCCCAACAAATATAGGTTATTACATGCCTCTAGATGCCTCAAACCAAATAAAATGTAATCGGGAGGTAGTTCAACCACATGATGCACCCCTCCACATAAACAAGTTTACTTCCTCATGAGGTCATTCCTCGGTCATCACGTGACTATAAAGATAGATTGTGGTATCATGTGATATATGTCCAATTACGATATATTTATTTATTCATTCTGCCTTTCAAAAGGTTGCTTCCCGCAGAGTCTGAAGTCTTTAAAAACCTCACTTCCGGAAACAACCTGTCAGCTGCAGAGACTCAGCAGACCGGGCAGCATTAGCGCCTCACATTGAGGTCTAAATAAAAAGTCTATAAATGAATGATGTCCATGTTTTTCATAATGTTTCCTTGCTAAACAGTGTGTCAGCTCTCATACCTGATGCAATTGTCGGGGTCTCCTATACAGTTGATATTACACATGAACCTTTCCCAGTGCAACCAGCCCATGGTGGGTTTTAGTGCCAAACCATTGTCCAACGCTTCAACGGCATGGTCCAATAAAACAACAAGCCCGAGGACAAACACAGCTCTATCCATCTTCCTACAACAAGTAATGCATCCAAACGTAAGCAGGTATTACTGTACACCTCTGCTAAATTTAAAAAACAGTCTATTTCCTCATGTTTCTGAGCGTTGTGCCCGCCCCCTCACTGAGTGGCTGAGCTATGGGCCAATAAGATCAAAGAGCATCTGTAGCCGTCCAATGACGTCCCGAGGGGATCTCACTGTGCTGCTCTGAGAAATGTCAGCTGACATGACGAGATAAAGTCAGCAGGAATACCAGGTGTGACACAGGGTTTTCTTACAACAGCACAGATGTTATTGTAAATGAATAAGTAAAGGACTTTATTTTTACCCTCGTGCTAATAGCATTTCTAGAACCTCCAAAATAATAATTCAAATGAGAAAGTGTTGTGACTAATTAGCCAATATGTTTTCTACACTGTGTCTATCAATTTATAAAAAAAAAAGCCCAGTTTGCTGCTCTATCCCCTGAGGAGGCGAACTAATCAAAAATGCCACACACGCCATCAGCAATAATTTAGGAGGACTATGTACGTATCGATGTTGCTTCAAGCTGTTTATTAGCTCCGGATCAAAGACACCAGTCATTAAAGGAATTACAGATTGAGTTTCTTAATTCAGCTGTAAATGGACACACTCCCACATGAACAAATCAATCCTGGATGTTTTCCCTTGTGAAACTGTCAGAGACCTTAACACACGCAGAGAGAGTGATGAGATGTGCATACTTTAGTAGATGGAGTTGCTTTAAGGAAATTAATGAAATTACCTCAGTGTTTTCACAGATGTCATTGTTTGTCCCATACTCTCAGAGGTGACACTGTCATTATATATTAAATAGTGATGTGGTCTCCAGTCTGCCATTGCTGTTCTGATAGTGAGAGGAGGGAGCCTTTGTGACTTGGCAGAAATCCCGATTATGATAGTAATACTCATTCCCACTGCTGTCTTAATGAACACAGAACCTGACCTTTTGGCAAATGTCAAGGGTGCTATCTTCAATCCTAAACATTATCGTAGACTTCACCTGCGGACAGGCCTCAATCAAACAATTTGTGACTTGTTATAGTTTATATCAATGTCAGTGAGCAGAGACTGCAAGCATCTGGATGTCAGATTTCAGTTTGACACGCCCTATCTGATTGATGGACTAATCCAACTCACTTGAATACATACATCTGTCATAGAAGAAACCTGGTCTGATGAAGACCCTTCTGAGTTCTGTGCATGAAAAAGCAGTGTGCCTGTACAGTGGATATTACTCTGCTGTAGTTGCCCTCATGGCTCTCCTGAGCTTCGACATTAATCCAATATGTTCTTTTATTTGCTGGTGTGACATAATACAAGTGACTGCCATCAGTGACTTATATCTTGGCAACTTTCTTATAAGTGGAGGGGGACGAAATGAAAAGAAAGGCAGCGGAGTGGAGTTACATCACTCTATTGATCTCTAGGGACAGGTGGTAGTGCTAGCAAATGTCATCGGAGTGTACTTTCATAGCACAATATCTATACGGCTTGTGTTACCTCAATGGAAAGGCATCTATTCCCATGTAATGAGCTTCTTAGGTTGTTTATACGACCAAACGTCACTGGGGAAAGTGCCTCCATGTGCTGATGTTGCTGCTGTAATTAGGTCCTTGTTGATCTGACTCTTCCAAAATGGCTTTTGGTAATAACCTACAGAAGCCAGCTTATGAACCGTAAATTACTTTGTTAACTGAGGATATTTTTCAGCTCAGTTGATTTATTTTTCATTTTTCATTTCCTTGGGGTTAAAGCTGGGATAAGCAATATTTTCTATTGTAGTAAAGAAAAACTGGAAAGAAGTAGTGTGTTTGACTTCATTAACTTAAGACAGGGCATGACTATTTATGTGTCAGCCATTATGTCACAACTTGTATCACACATCTAACTCTATGAAATAATGGACGCCCTGGGCTGAAAACTATAGCTGCTGTTTTTGTGGGTTTAAAATCAAATAACATCACATTCCCATGTATTTAGGAATATCTAGCTTGGGTCTTAATGTTTTTCTGATGTTGATGACAGATGTTATTTTTTATTTTTATTTTTTACCAATAAATAATAAATTATTCACCAAGTACAATATTAGTTTCTTTGTAGCTTTATTCTTTAAGCAACAGAATAACTCTTGTTTGTTCTTTTCAAAATTCTTGGCATATTTTCTCATTGGCAGGTATCCGGTTCTTTCTTATTTCTTACACTCCTGCTGTCACACTTTCTCTTGTGAGTGATGTGCCTTATTATGATTTTATTCAGCTGCTAATGTGAACATTGGTGTTCAATAACAGTTTCCTGGTGATTACATCTGAAATATTATTACTAATGATCGCAGGAGGTGCTCCCCTGTAAGAGCTCTACTAAACTTTAGTGGAAGGTACGTTTGTATACTTTGAGAAAATCAATCTTAATAGTACAATCAATATGATTCAGTTTGTAGACCCAAAAAAGTCAATCAGTACACAAAAACTGACCTTCATGTTGGCTTTGGGTACAAAAGCACTGTGCACCTGCCAGGACTAATCCTGCTTTTGAGAAGACTCTGTGATACACATTCTCTCCAATGATGAGATGTAGCGCTGCTTTGTGTGGTTATAGCTGTTAAACAAAGTGCATTGTAAAATCAATAGCAGGCAAACAGAGGCAGTACAGTTCTGATGAAATCAATGGCTTCTTTGGCTTACGCTGCAAGATATTTACTGAAGGATATTGGAAGGCTGTCTGTTTGGTGTTCTGGTTTCCTCCATGTCCATTTCTCTTTGACTCCAAAAGACTCAGATTCAGATATAGCTTAGCTCAAAGTGTCCAAAATTTTGCAAAGCGGGCCACATTTGATGACATTTGAACAAGTTTAATTGGTTTTGAAAATATGTTTGTTGGATTTGAAAGTGTTTTAGTTGGATTTAAACAGGATTTAGTTTTATTTGAACAGGTTTTAGTTGGATCTGAAAGGTTCAAGTTGAATTTGAACCTGTTTGTATAAATCCTGCGGCTGTTGGGGCCATAAACAATACTTTTTTAATAATACTTTAGACTGAGCTGATTCTCTATTGAAAACTTTGTTATGGAGGTTATCCAACGTCAAGTGATCACATAAGGTCTGAACTATTAAATGGGATGAAAAAATCTGTTGTTTTCTCACTTTTAACACGAGAGGTAATTTCTGAGTATGTAGTTCACAGCCAATCACAGCTCACTGATGACAGCAATATACAACAAAACAATAACTGAAGGCTAATAAAACCTGGATAGGATTCAAACCTTGCACATTTAGCCTTTAATAATTATACTTTTCAAAGTAGAAAAATGGAGAATGGCAGGTTGCCGATAACAGATCTTAGCCCTCACTGTCACTGTGCATCATAAGCATGTGACAAACCAGTCTTACGGTATCTACAGGTTATTCCAGTCATTTACTGTCTTCACTTTAACTCTACAGCCCTGACTGTAAACACAATGATTTTAGTAATGCACAGTGTGAGGATAAAGGCAACCCTTTCTCTCCGTCTTTCATGGGTCACGTGTTGCGTCTATGTTATGGATGCAGCCTCTAGCCTTGAATAAGCCAAATTAAGCATGTGCTTACACCTTACTGGTCATGAAGAAGAACTATTTTAACGTAGCTCACTTCCCTGTCTGAATCAAAGCAGTTTTTTTAAAGCTCTACTTTGGATTAAATTTTTCACTTATGGATGACTTTTCCTTGAGAGGCCACTTTTGCGTTACCTGAAGAAGTTATTTTTATAGGCGTTCAATATGTCTTGAGTTACTACAGACTGCGAATTGATTTCTTTGAGTGAGTTTGCAGCCTGGAGCACATTTTGCTTTCTTTCTCTTTTGCTACACACACTCGCACGCACGCACACTCACACACTCGCACGCACACACGCACACACACACACACACACTCGCACGCACACGCACGCACACACACTCGCACGCACGCACGCACACACACACACACACACTCGCACGCACACACACACACACTTGCACGCACGCACGTACCAAACACACGCACACACACACACACACACTCGCACGCACACACACACACACACTCGCACGCACGCACGTACCAAACACACGCACACACACACACACACACACACTCGCACGTACACGCACACACACACTCGCACGCACTACACACA
>CM044554.2:14430337-14607837 GCA_024416835.2 Perccottus glenii | reverse complement strand
TTTCACGTGTGCTGAAAGATGCTGAAAATTTAATGCTTGCTTCTCTTTTGTATGAATTGCTAATTGGGTATTGCCAAGTCAAACCGTGGCCCTATTCACAGAGCTTTAATAATGTGACATGCAGATTAGAGTTAGCTGCTGCAGGTGTCACTACCAGCCAAATATTTAGTTAATGCTTTAGTAAGAAGTACTATTCCTATACACTGTACTATGTTTTTGAAGATTAGTAGACCGAGACATGACAAGGAAAAAGTAAAACAGGATTCTTGACACTTGTGGGGCTTCTCTACCGCCGGTCTTAATTGTCAAACATTTAAAAAAGTGACTGTTTAGGGCATTGTTGTTGTCATTGAAGTTTTCTGCACTAAAAAGCCTATCCTAGATTCCGCATGGGAATGAAAAAGAATATTTCTCGCAGGTTATAGTTCATAGATTCTGTTTGTTCCTTTGTGGAACACATTTGTTTGACCCACGGCTTATATGAAAGTCTTGACTTCTGAATCTCTCTGATGACACTCTGATAGGGCTAGTTAGTTGAAAATATCCAGTATATCTCTCTTTATATTTTTTTCCCTTATGGCTGTAATAAAACACATCTGCCCCTATGTCACACTGTGATGAAAAATGATAATGTTCCTTATGCAGCCTGTGCCGAGCTGCTAACGTCAGAGCTTTTTGTGGCAGTGAGGGATGTCTCTTTTGTTTTGAGAGACGGCAAGTTAATAAGATGAGAAACCTGACTGAGTGCTCTGAGGGTCAAAGACAGGTGTAGGAGACTGGGAGACAAGGTAACACCCTATCCTGCTTTCTGATGAACCTGAATGTGCTGTGATTGTCTGCAGCTCACATGCCACTAAACCTACCAGTCAAGCCTGTCTGTCTAGTAACGCCATACTTCACTCAGTAGTTGGACAGTCGTGCTAAAATATACATATATGCTGTATTGTATAGTGTCAATGTATGCAACATGACAGAAATGTGATAGATTGGAGGCTATACCAAACTATATATTTAATATCTATATATCATAAGCAATGGCGGGTAATGGGGAAAATGCAAGCTTGTATTGCAGTTTAGGCTCCTGTAGTTACAATAGTGCAATGAATAAGGTGCGTCTATATGTGTGAAGGGATGGGCCAAACACAGCAGGAAGAAGCGGACAGTGAATAAATCATTGTGGAATTGCAGTCGAGCACTTTTTCCTGTGTTAAACTCAACTCCGGTGGCACCAATCCTTCCAAAGTGTAGTGCTGCAAAGCCAGGCGCAACCTAACAACGAAAGAAGCACAGTTTATTATTGACACTACAACTCAGAGTGGTGATGTTAAAAGTTTCATAGCAGGAAGAGAAAAGGCTCTACTCACTCAGAATGTGTCTATCCCAGTGAATATTCTTCCAACTCAAGCCTCGTGCATCATGCAGAAGTACACAAACTCCTCCGTGGTTCTGATATGTCTCACACAATGATTCGCTCTTGGCTTCTCAGCAGGCCCTTTGTTTCCAAGGCAACAAGACTTGGCGGATGTGTTGGAGTTGCTGTTATCGACTCTAGACATTCAGCACTTTTAAGGTACTATAGCTTAGCAGAAAATGTGCTGACCAAAAGTTGGGATGTGTCAGTTTATCATGTTACCAAGCATGTTTGCTGGTTTTGATCCTATTTTATTATCAGCAGCAACAACATACACATTGTATACTGTATCAGAAGAGCTAAGCTAAGATGCGTACAATCAAATCAATCAAATCAAATATACTTTATTGTCCCAAAAGGAAATTTCTCTGCCACAGCAGCAGCAGAACATACAGTACACCAACATGTACAACATACATCAACATACATACAACATACATACAGCAACAGTACTGTAGCCATCAAAATCTGTGCAAATACCGCATATATCAGATAAATAATTTCACTGGCTCTAAGCAAAAGACATTCAAAAAAATAAAACCTGGGATTAGCTAAAACATACATATGATAAAAAAATAAATAAAAATAAATAAGTAAAAATAAGTAAGTAAGTAACAAATTAAGTAATACATTTGTTGTGAAAGCTTAAAATTCCACTATCATGCAGGCATCTATGAATTCAGGGTAAACAGTAGATTAGATATAATTTTACTGGTCTGGCGCAAGTTTGGTTGCCAGAGAGTTCCTGTTTTTGTCGGAGCGGCAATCAGGAAACACCAGTTGTGTGTGTCACTTCACACCAGAGTGAAAGTGGGTAGTCGTTTTGGAAAGGCCCAAAGTCTTCTTGTAAAGGCACAAGTAGAGGGCGCTGCTCTATTAGGACATTCATATCAGCATTATCACAGTATCACATCAAGTAATCAACTGGGAAAAATATTAAAAGCACCCATTCACTAGGGACACTTTAGAGTTACCAATTGACCTATAAATGCATGTCTTTGGACGGTGGGAGAAAGCCAGGGTAACCGGAGAGAACCCACAGTAACACGTGGAGGACATGCAGACTCCTCACAGAAAGGCCGGAGTTGGCTGAGGATGTTCAAGTCGGCCGGCGTTTGAACCCACAACCTTCTTGCTGTGAGGCAAGTAAACATTTAAATATTTTATATTTTATTTTTTTTAATGATTATTTATAGCAGCTATATTAGCATTCTTAACTCAGAACCTGAAGCACTTGGCACCTTTGCAAACAGACTGACGGGAATGCACAGTCGGCCTTATCATCACGTGATACTTCACAGACATTCATTATCCTGCTCAGCTCTGTTTGGCATTCACAGGGATTCATGATATTTAACAAAGAGACTTTTCTTTGCAACACTTTTAATTAGCGCACAGGATGACCTTTTTGAATTGTCACAGCCTGTGCCATTTTGCTGGATATGTTTGGCATTATGACTTTAAAATGTTCACATTATAATACATTCTAACCACATCACAGATTTTATTTATAAGCCAGAATATGGTATGTTTGTCTGTAGTATGCAAGTTTTCAGTCATGTTTTAACAAACCAGTGATGACACCTACAGCAAATGTTTCTAGTTTCTAGCCTGTGGGTCGCTTTGGGCACTGTCCTGTGGATATATCAGACGTCATGTGCTTTGTGCTTGAAAATGTGCTTCAGGTTATTCATGCTTGAAATTCAAGCTCTACCAAAGTAAAAAATATGCTGTGGGGCAGGCATACATTCTAGAGAGATAGAGCACAGTTTATGGTTTGTTTATTCACACAGTACCAGCTACCTGGATCTGCACACAGTCAATAACGTGCACAGAAGAAAACTCCCCAAAGACGGCAGGCCTATTGTTAAAAGCAAAAACACAAAATTTGAGTTTCTTTCCTAACCACATAGTCTATGCGTGTCATGAAATATCCCACATGACCAAGCCTGACTGAGCCCTTCAAATTTAGTTCTCAGGCCTAATGTTAAGAATGGCTTCCTCCAATACTGGAAGGAAGTACTCTACAAAAAAAGCTTCTAATCCGCCAGAGAATATAAAGTTGCCAGTGCTGCCTGCTCTGTTCCCAGATGATCCAAAACACCCCACCGACCAGCCCCACTTTGTGTACACTAACTTATTGTAATCCATCGAAGGGTAAGTCATGCACTGTACTCTTGGGTTAAAATCCAATGTGACAGTAGTGTCAACACCATTAGGATGAATATTTCTAATTGCACAGCTGACTTCCAATTCACAGAAATACTTTCAAGAATGTACAAGAATGAGGCACACTGTGTTCCTGTTACGAGAGAGAGAGAGAGACAGTGAAACATGTCTTCTTTAAGTTGTATTTTCTTAGAAGCCGAGGAGACATTTAGCTGTCCCAACTTAGTGCATCGTCTCCCGCGGAAGTAATTATTTTCCTCTTGGCTCACCTCTCTCAGCCACAAACCTACCGCGCTGAATCAGTGTCAGAGCAGGCGAGGAAAAGCCGTCTGAGCTGTCGGCCTGTTCCTCTCTCCTGGGCATTTGATGGACAGGGCACCGAAAAGGAGAATACTGTAGTTATTTAAATAGTAACAAGAGCAGGACTCTGTCAACTTGGGGTGGAAGTATTGGGGTCTTACTTAATGGTACATTGGATACCTTTTCTCACATTAAGACTTTGAGGGAGAGACTAAAGCATTGTTTTGAACACAGACACTTAACGTACACATTTGTAATCATTATCTATTTAAACCACAAGCTGCCACCCTCTTAGCTGTAGGACTTCTCTCAGATGTCAAAATTACAGCAATATACAGTAGATGCGCAGAGGAGGATTAGTAGAAATTAATCCACCTAAGATTTTCTGGTTAAATATATCTTCACAAGGATGAGTGTTTTCACCGTGAGCCCAAATGTAGGTTTCCTTGCTGCGTCGTTGTTGTTTGAAGAGGCATGTTTTGTTAATGAGGAAAAGCTGCCTGTGTTGATTTCTCTGGAGCTTTTGCGGTCGGTAGAAAAAAGGATGAATCAACATTTCATAAGCATGTAACAGATTTGCTGCTCAAACAGTTTTTTGGTGAAGTTTTCTTTTGCACTGAAAGAACTAGGCAGGACCTTGCGTCTCTGCAAGGTTACAGGAGCTTATGAAGTCATCATGAGACTTAGCACTTAATGTTAGGAAGACTATTAAAAGTGCTAAAAATAACTGAAAGGAATTGGTGAGGACAGCACACTTTGGTCTAATAGGATGGATGTATTGTAAGAGCAGGACTCCAGAAACCACAGGATGTTTTTGTGGCGGCTGCATGAATTAGTCTCCAACTGCTTTGTGTTTTTTGCACTGCATGTGGGTCTCCAACGCTTTTATTCCCATTGTTCCGAGTTTTAAAACTTTCTTGCACAATATACAACGGACCTCGAACGTCTTAACCACGGCGCAAAATTAGGGTTTTGTAACTAGTTTCCATTAAATTGTACTTCCCCATGGTTAAAGCTCAAACTTTTCCCCATCTGGTAATGTCCACACCACGCACCTAACAAACCCGCTGCAAACGTGTTATTTGTTAGTTGGTTCCACATATTTTGTTCTGCGTGACAAAAGACGTAACGTTACATTATTTTAAAATGAAAATAAAATGTTTTTTACATTGTCGGTTCATTTTTAAGTCCTTTGAAACATGAATTTAAGACATTTAAATGCTAATTAAGGCCTTATTTTTACATTATGGAGTTTAATACCTTTTAAGACTTTCTAAGGATCCGCGGATACCCTGGTCCCTCAATAATATCACAAACACAAAAAGGGTAGGGCACACTATAAATTTGTCAATAATTCTAAGATACACTGACACCAAACATTTACATAATAAATAAATAAATTAGACTTTAAAACTGTAGTTATACAATAGCATAGTCTTCAGTTTGTAACCGGCCTTTAAAAGTTTCTGTTTGTGTTCTAATCTTATATCAAACACTTTCTGTTCTCTCTGTTTATCAATCTAAAAAAATACAAATAACACCTTTATTGACTATCCAAGCTACTAGGATGCTTTTAAATTCAACGATGACATGAACACGGAAAACACTACCTCTGAATGCCACTGAATAGACACACAACCAATCAGAATTCAGGACCAACAGTATGCAGACTAAACAGGAGGCCAGGCAAATTGCTACACAAAAATTCACTGCAATGTTTTAAATAAACCAGGACCATGACTCAAGGGGACTGTGAGGTGCCACACAGACACACTACATATAGATTGACCTTGCGCTCTGTAAAATAAAATAAGTATTGGAACATTTCAGACTTTTAAGAGACATTTCCAAAAGTGGAAAGCTGGAAACCAAATCTGTGACTACCTTAAATAAACGTGTCATATTTTTGTACTGAATTGCCAGACGTTGTTAGAAAGCCCTTTTGCCATAACACATTACATTTGCTTCCTTGTTCTTATATCACATAAATCCATCACTCCCACATAATATCTGCATGGGACCAGTTCAGATCACATGCTGTCAAATTTTATGTATGATCTGATCTGATCAGCGTCTGCTTTAGAGAGTAGAGAATTGTCAGAGACACTTAACATTTCCCACTGACAAGCGTAGACACATAGAGCGCAGCATAATGCAGGGAGTTCACATAAAGTGTGAAAGGGATTAAGAGACTTCTTTGACTTGGCTGTGACAAAAGGCACTACGAGAAGTTCTTCACACTGTCTCAGAGAGAAAGAGAAATAAAGTTAAGATTGAGGGATAATACAATTAAAATGTTACAGGTTCAAGAGCGTTTATATCATTCTTTTCAGTCCACAAAATGATAGGTCTATTTCAATCCCATTGAGTTTCCTGGTGGTCTAAGCTTCGCGTGCTTCACAGCTGGGTTTCAACAGAGACAAAGGCATACTTCCAGTAAATTGATCTGTTTCTCGCTCTGCATAGCTGTTTTCACACGCTGGGACACAATGACAAGGTTTGCATCATATAATACTTTGTGGAGCAAGCAGTTTTCCATGTTTACACTCATATATTTAAAGGTGACATGTGTAGCAATATCTTGTTAATATATCACTGTCAAAAGAAACCAATATTTTCCTCCTGGATGCCATTTCTTCATTCTGGCTTCATAATGTAGCTGCAGAGATGCATGAATATTAGATTGAATGTCTTCAAGGACCATAGCTCTTGTGATTATCCAGCAGCCTGCGATCCTATATCACTCTCGATCTTCTTATGCACCTATATAACACAATGTGCAAGGTCATTTGCATTTGACCAAACATGAGCAATTGTTTATTTTATCAATAAAATGGTTGTAAAATGTCTCTTTATGTGGAAATCCTTGGATTATTTTTGTGTATACACGTGTGTTACTGTTTTTATGTGCATTAAAGGGTGAGATGCTCGCGCTTGAAAGGTAAGCGTTATTGATTGCAGGTCTTAGGCTGCTTTCTCCGAGCTCACACATCAGTTTCAGTGGTGGCACCATTGACATTCAGCTGAAATGAGGAGGGGGAAAGCATGCTGATTATCCCGGAGGGACACAAGCGTGGCCCGCCTTGAACATGACGCCGTGGTGTGCTCCGCTTTCTACCCCGTTTATTATTTGTTCATTTTTACACAATCTGATGAGCCTTACATGTGTGAAGCATTCATCAGCGTGAAGCGGCCATTAGCAGTGGGGGCACCTCAGCTCTGGAGGTGTCTAATGCCTCTCGGAACAATGAATATTTAATGTTCTCATTTAGGTCCGTCCTTCCATTCGAGGATTACTTTATAGATTAGACACTTTGATGGCTGTGGCTTGCTGTCGTCGGCGCGACACAAGTAAAGGTTGTGGGGGTGTATTTGTCCGTGTCAACACACCGCTGGGATTTGGTTGCTGGAGATTAGACCCTAGGTTATTAGAATCCATCCATCTTTCCATGTCTTTGAAATGATATACATTGGAAGGGTACATGCTGTTTTCAGGGAGAGGTGGCGTGGAGTGTAATGGCCCACAAATCATGTGGCTGTTTTGAATGTGTCAATGTCAGGGATGTTGGATTTAGAGAAGCTTCTTATTTTTTTCGCAGATGAGATTTTTTTTTTTTTTTTTTTTAACAATACCATTACAGACTTGCAGTAAAAAAAAAACCTGGCACCTGATATTTGGAAAGGCTAGATTGTATCTACAGCCATAGCCATGTCTGCTTTCTGATTGGCTGGTTTTTTGTGATCATAGATTGTATAATAATTGTGATTAGTCAACTGTTTTATTACTAGATTACTTTTTCCCTCGGAGTGCCAAAACAGAAATGTATTGATGGGCCACGCGCCTAAAACAAAAATCTTTTGCATGTAACTGAAAGAAATACTCCGCTCCATTTTGTTCTGACGAGGTAGCGCCTAATTCGAACCCTGTGAACTTCTGCCACACTGCTTAAAAGACACGTCCTCTAAGAGAGCTTCTGAGGAAGGCAAACATGTGGAATTGGGGGCCACAGCAAAGGCAAGCTTTTGAGAGCATAAGACAGGATTTGACAACACCTCCAGGACTGGCATTATATGATCCTTCTTCAGAAACACTAGTTTCAGCAGATTCATCTTCATATGGACTTGGAGCTGTTCTGCTGCAGAAAACCAACTCAGCTGTTTGGAAACCAGTGGCATACGCATCAAGAGCGTTGAGCACAACAGAGCAACGCTACGAACAAATTGAGAAAGAAGCACTGACTACAACGTGGGCTTGTGAGAGATTTGCGGAATTTCTGATTGGAAAAGACTTTCACATTCAAACCGATCACAAACCTCTCGTCCCACTGCTAGGCTCGAGAAATCGTGATGAACTTCCTCCACGTATTCAACGCTTGAAAATGAGGCTCATGAGATTTTAATTCACAATATCACATGTGCCTTGCAAGGAAATCGCAACCGCTGATGTTCTGTCAAGAGCGCCAGTCGCATGTGCGGAGGAGCAACTACGCGAGGAAGAAAATGACCTCTACACGGATGCGATTGTTTCTAGCATTCCTGCAACAGAAAAAAGACTCAAAGAGATAAAAATCCATCAGGACAGAGACGAAATAATACAACAACTCCAGCAGTTTTGTAGAACAGGTTGGCCAAGCAAGTTCGAGATAGAAAAGACTTTTCTACCTTATTTACCTTATGCAGGTGAACTAACTGTTCAGAATGGTTTATTGTTACTAGGTTGTAGACTGGTAATACCAAAATCGCTCAGAGTTGACATACTGGACAAACTTCACGAAGGCATAACTAAGTGTAGAGAACGAGCTAAGCAATCTGTGTGGTGGCCAGGTCTTAGCAAAGAACTGTCATGACTTATTGAGGCCTGTGATACATGTGCTAGAGAGAGAGTGCACAAAAAAGACACTTTGTTAGCAACAGACTTTCCTTCTAGACCATGGTGTACTCTAGGTGCAGATCTATTCCAGTTTGGGAAGAACCAATATCTGATTGTTGTAGACTACTTTTCTAGTTTTTTTGAAGTCGCCAAACGGACATCTACCACTTCAGAAGCTATTATTGACCAGTGTAAGTCTATTTTTGCTAGACACGGCATACCAGAGGTAGTGCATTCAGACAATGGTCCACAGTTCGCATCTGAAGCATTCCAGACTTTTGCACATAAATGGGGTTTCTCACATGTCACATCCAGTCCGCACTTCCCACAGAGTAACGGGGAAGCAGAGCGTGCAGTCAGAACAATCAAAAACTTGTTAAAAAATCTACTAGAAGAATACGTACTACTGTTCCTGTCATTCCTTCTCAGCTAGATCCAAATGGGGCTGATTTGGGAAAGGTGAAAATAAGTGAACAGACCTACAGACTAAAACAGAAACAAAACTATGACAGAAGACACAGAGCACATGACATGCCCAGTTTGCAGCCAGGAGAGCATGTGTGTGTCAAGGACATGCAGCAGCGTGGGACGGTGGTGTCCACAGCTGGCACGCCCAGGTCCTACATAGTTGAAATACCCAGCGGCAATCTCAGGAGAAACAGGTATCATCTGTCCCGAACACCTGTAGCTCCACTACTGCCCTCCACTGTTCCGGATACATCCTCGGAGAACAATTTGGTAGAGACTGAACCGGTCTCACCTGAGGTACTCCCTGACTCCAACCAGCAGTATCAGGAGCCTGAGAGATTAGATTAGATTATATTCAACTTTATTGTCACTGCACATGTAAGGTACAAGGCAACGAAATGCAGTTAGCATCTAACCAGAAGTGCAATAAGCAGTAAGTACAGAATATACAAGGTCTATAATATGTACAATAACTATACAGATCCATCTAGAGTCAGAAAAACTCCTGAGTACTTAAAAGACTATGTTACATAAGTTGAGTTTTGGGGTAAAATAATCCCCACATTGAAATCCAGGGTTTTGGTGGTCTATCCTATTCATATGTTCATTAAAAAGGTTCATATTGAAAATGTCAGTTGAGTTCTGAACTGTTTAAAAAGACATTGTGTTAAAAGTCTTTTGTGTTGTAATATCATTAGTCACTTCTATATAAGTGTAAAGGTGTCCGTTCACAGGTTTTGAGAATTGAGAGAGAAATAATTGTTTATAATATAATTTGGCTCTACCCATACAACCCAAGTTTAATGAGATTTGTGTGTGTTTGCACAATGTATTGTTCCTTATAAGAAAGGGGGATGTAGTGATATGCTGGGTAGGAACCTTTGTAAGCGGGTGTTTCCCGCAGGACAATAAAATATATGTTCCAGTTGGACTAGAACCTGACTGTGCCTTGTGTTTTCCCTAAAGGCTTCTATGTGCCTATTAAACAATAGAACAGGCACCATGAGTGAAGGCACTAGGCTGTTTCTGAGATGTATACGTAAACCCAGTAGCTCCTGGCTAAGAATACACAACCAATAATCCATTTTAATTATGCCCGAGCCGGTGATGACCGGGAGGGCCTGTTGTTTTTGCTCGAGTTATTTTTTTATTTATTTTTTTTCTGCAAAATGATCCTCAATTTGACCCAGTAAACATGCACGAAAAGTCATTTGTATTGGTCCCAGACTTCAAGCTCGACGAAAAATGTATGTATTTGAAGTCCCCGAAAAGAAAATACGAAAAATGAAGGAAAGTCTATGACAGCCACACCCTAAACTCAACAGGAAGTCCGCCATGTGGGGTGAAACGCACGGCCACCTAAATCGCACCCCTTGTGCAAAAAGATGCAAATCATTGTGTTTTAATCTAAATGGCCCCAAAGTTGGTGAGTATCATTTAGACATGTGTGCCAAAAAAGTTATCAGTTTGTTTTTTGATACATTTGTGGCTGTGGTCGTAATGAGTCTGTGAAGAGGCAGCTCTTTGGGAAATAAATGCCATTTCCCAATTGCCAGGATTCTTCCTTTGGAGGAGGCTCCTCCAGAGCCAAGGCTAGAGTCTTGGAAAACCAGGGATTGTGGAGACCTTTAACTCTAAATTACAAGGTGGTGTAGCAGGCACAGGCCCGGTTATTTGACATTACCGTAAAGTTTACGCTTTAAAGCACGAAATGCAATCCTCCGAGTGCATGTGTCCCCGCAGTCTCAAGGGAGGCGAGGGCCTTTATCGCCGCTTGCGGCTTTAATTTTAATTTGTTTTTTTCTGCTGCACTGTAAAAGGAATCAAAGGGGTGCAAGGTTTTCACAGCCATCCCCATATGTCACGCAGCCGTACGTCCGTATGACGTTCCAAGAAAGCTATTGTTAGCATTGCTCCTCTTCACACTAAAGAAAAATATATTGTTATATAATATAATAATAGACGGGCTGGTTCAGCTATAGGCAGTTTGGAGACTCTGGTTGAAGTAGTGGAGCTGACAACAGGATGGATGCTATACTATACAACATGGATCATCCCCTACATTGGGCTTTTGAACAACAGAGAGCAGCCAATGGTGCTCAGTGGAAGCACATATTTCAGTAGTTTTTACGTGTGACATTTTAACATTATACATTATACTTTCAGTTTTAGTTTGTTTAAATGGTGTGCGCCCATTGGCACTGACACATATTAAGTTTGGAAGTCATCTCAGGCTGTTAGAGGCAAGAATAAACACAAGTGAACAAGCTGTCATACACCGTCATTTGTAAAACTATCCAAATATGCCTTTATCTGTGCACCACACTCTGATTTATAAGATGAACATTAAACACAACACAAGAGCTTGGATAAAAATATCCCCATCATAACAATGAGAAGAAACAGCCACATACATTAAGACACACACTTTTGCCTCATTACCTGGGGGAGCACTGCAAACAGAAGAAATGATTGGTAGTTCAGACAAAAGGGACAGTAGAGCTGGAGCCGCCTCTCAGAGTTCATTGTCATTAGCGGTGAAACGCCGAGGCCCTTTTCAAACTCATTAGTTGATAAAACAACCCCCTGATTTCCTATTAAAAAACCCATTCGTCCTCCCTGGCTGGAGATGCCCCCCTTTTTCATACTTTCAGAGCCACTCCTGAGAGCAGCGACGTATAATGGCGGCTCTAACGCAGATTTAGCCACCATTCCTCCCCACATTGATTATTATCTTATGGTTTCACAGCTAACAATTATAGTCGTGATAAAAGAAGCCGGTCTGCTGATTACCTCTTCTGTGTCTTCAGCATTTACAGATGGTATTATAGGAGAATTGGATTTCCACCTTCGGTTTAAGGGTTGTGCCTAGTGTCTTTGGGATTTGGAACTGATGGGGTCTATAAAAGGACTGCAATAGAAAAGCATTAGAGTGCAATGCAGCTAATCTGTGACGGTATTTCTTTGGCGTTTACAAAGCTTTTCTAAATATAGCGGCTTCTGTTTGTGTATTTATATCCATCACATTGAAAGAGATGCAAGCGTTTGTTGTTTCCTGGCAGAATAACAATTTATTTAAATCTGGACAAAAGGAAATACACATTTGTGCTTTTTTGTGCAGTTAGATGAACAGCTTTGTTTATGTACATTTTATACACCGTTGTATAGAATCTCTTGCTACAAGTAGCTGAAATGAATTATCAACACTGACGTATAGTATCATAAATATTAAATGTCCGCCCTCCTCTGCCTGTTGAGCCCATTTGGTAATCTGGTATAAAAGACGTCATTGTATTTTTAGTTTTCAAAAACATTCATTCAAAGATGTGTAGTGTCAAAATTCAAGTCAGTATGTCTCATCCAGCCAGGACCTCTGAACAATTTTTATTTAGCCGTTATGTCGCACAAAAGCAACAGTGTTCAAATCAGAAACACTTCCCTGTAACATAAGTTGTCTCAATCACTTCACGATCCTGAAGACGCACCTGAGCACAAGTGTTTTTTAAATCAAAGGTAGAAGAAGCACACATATGCCTCTAAAACACTGTCCTTGTTGTAATGTAGATCTGATAGGCAGGTTTGGTTTTCAAAAGAAAAAACAAAAAAAAGTAGCATCTGACATTTTACAAGTTTGCATGGATGTCTTCGTGTCGCAGCACTTTGTAGGTGATCCAGTAGAAGATGTTGAATATGAGGAAGCTCAAGGGGAAAACCGCTCGGGATATGGTGTCGATGCGTTTTGCCCGATCCACAAATCGCTTGTGAAGCAGCCCCCCGTCGTACATGGTGACCGGAGGCGGTGGCGGAGGGGCGAACACTGTGGCCCCCTCCACAGCAGTCCCGTCCTTCGTCTGCAGACAGTGACCGAGGCCGTAACCTCGGAAGTAAAAGCCGCGGCTCTCCCTCACCAAGTCCTCTTCCTGTGGAGTCAAGCAAAGGGAAGCGCATTAGTTGTCGAAAAGAATCAGCTCTGTCCTCTCGGCAACCGAATCCCAAATGCTGTTGGGGGTGCACAATAACAAAAAGGATCCACAAGCTTAAAAATTTAAGCTTTCACTTCAAGGGTACTGCCTTTTAGACAGTCACGACTTGAGTGTTAAAAATAGATGTTAGCCTTGAATAAATGCTCTTTAATGAATGAAATTTCTGTTTCTCATAAAATAAAAAGGTTAATCGAGGCCATTATCATTAGTAGAGCAGCATCTCTGCTTTTGTAATTCTTTTCAAACCTGCAGAGTGACAGACTTTTTAAAATGTCTTTATATAAAAAGTCCTGATCCTAACTGAACTAAAAAGAAAACGTCTCACTGGGCAATATGCTTTGATGAATAGCCTGGCACCTTTTCTCAACAGTAAATGAGACATTATCCCCACCTTCTGAAGAGATTATTAATAGACATGTGGCTTTACTCTGACAGGGCTCTGACACTTTGAGAGATTCACTTTAGGGAAGGAAAGTGAAGATGTGCGATCTAAATTGGGTGATTAGTAGTCAGTTTGGGAAGTGGCCAGAAAGCTGTGATCCCCACGTCCCTGGTGTCTTTGTCTCCCTGACCCTGCCACTCTGCTTAGCCTCAACTTTTAGTGTCAGAGATATTTGCCACTAAAACCAGCTTTGGTCAAAGGTCGAAGGAAGTTAATGCATTGTATTTCAAATCGGTTCCTACCTTTACTGCCACAGCATATTTCTATACCTAACTTGGACAGTCTTGTGGGTATATTAAATATTAAAGTGACAGATGTGATTGGATAGCTAGGTTTGAAAATAAGGGGTAAGTCTCAAAGCACTTTCTCTCATGTCCTCTCCTCTTGCTCACCAAGGAGACAGACAGATGTGTTAAACCTTTCCTCAGGATTGTCATTTGTAGCAATGTCTGTTTATGGAGACACAAGCTCAACTGGATCTCCTTGCAAAACCTCCAATTAACGTAAGACTTTAAATTCAGCGTGATTTTGATTTTTTGATTGTTTGGACAGAATATTTCCAGAGTATACCTCAGGCCCAAAGCAGCTGGGATAGGCTCTTTATGAACTATCTGTTGCACTGGTCCCCCATACAGCAAGAAAAAAGGGAGTTGTAGTTATTCTCCACTGTTTAAATACCCCACTTTTTCCTAAAGGATACAGTATATCATGTGGTAAAGTCTAATGGTGCGTTTCTCTGAAGATAATAGGTGCTCATAGTTTCAGGTGCATGCTCTCAGACAGTATCAAAGCCCTGGGGAGTTTCTGGGTGTTGCTGATAATAATGTATGCAACCAGTTTTTAAAAGGATGCACAAATATATTAGGAACAAATCTAAATGAAGTGGGATTTGGACAGACTTGCAAGCCGCATTCAATGTAGCAACGGTGAACACAAAAGAAACCATTTCTTCAAATCAGCACTAAAGTGAGTTTTTTTAGCATGAAGGAAAAAAGGGCAAGTGCAGGGATAAAGAGGTCAGACACAGGGCAGTGATACAGAGGCGTGTTTCGGGCAAACGTTTGACAGCAGGAAAAAGTTGAGGATAGAATTTCAGGTAAGAGCTGCGTGGCAATCATTTTGAGTCCGGGTACATGGACAAAATTGGGTTTGAAGGTCAGGGTTACCCTGGCGCAGGCGCTGCACTGCTGACTCAGAGTCTTGTAGGCTGAGTTGTCACTGGGGATGTCATTCACTTTCCGCAGCAACTCAACACTTCCAGGCTGAATGGCCACGTCCTCCGTTACAAGGAAAGGTAGACAGGTTAAAAAGACACTGCCTCTTTAAATCTCAACATGAGAAATATGTATTGGCTTTTTGTCAATTTGGCTATGGATCCTTTTTCTGGCAAGTCTTCCTCTGTCCTATTAAAAAAGGAACCCCAGGGCTATCCCAAAAAAGAGGGGGTTTTAGATGCACCCTTTACAATTCTAATGACAAACTTAATTAAAGAAACATATTGTGTGTGAATACAGAACAATCTTAAACTTGTACTAATTTGAACATGCTTTGAAGACAAATTCCCAATGGAATAATTTCTTTATAGACCATAAACACAATCTACTTTGCATTTAATAGCTACTGACTAATCGTGGTCAGTGTGAGGTTTGTTCACTCCAGTTCCATGTCAGGTCAGTGTCAATAGCACTCAGATGGATAGTTTGTAACACGCTCACTCTTCAGTAATTGTGTGCAACTAACGAGGACAGGGAAAGTCCTTGTCAACATAATTTCTCCCTCCTTTATCAATGGAGAAGGGCAGACTGTCCAGTAAATCAGTCGGTGTTCAATGCCTTTACAAGGAACACTGCCACTGGCCTTTGAAAGAGCTTTTTAATGCGATGTCTGTTCTGTTCTTAAGGGTAACCTGTCTGTATGGCTTTGCCAAAATGCTAGTATTTGGACAGCAGTTTTAACATATGCACATGCACATTAAGTAAGTGCAGATGGCTAATTAAGAATCTATTAAGTCTACAGTACATTACATTATTAAGATCTGTATTTGTTGGTGTGAAAGCAGGGTCAGATGCAACTGGAGTCATGGGGTTGGAAGAAATGCAGTGATGGAGAGAAGAGATCACAAAGGCTTTTCATAGGTCAGCGCTCTGCATGGAAACCAGCTGAGCTAAAATAATATCTTCCTCATGTAATATGACAGCCAGCTGTAGCGTGTTGATGTTGTCAGTTCAACAGACATACTGTAAGTCAACGTGATGGGGCCTGAAGAGGACTCGGGTGTTTGTCTGTGCATGTTGATTTTAAGGAATTGTGTGACAGTGTGTGTGTTTATTTTCTGTGCTCTTGATGCTTTGTGTGTGATTTATACTCACTATTCTTTGCTGCCGTTGCTTTTTTCTCAGCCTGATGAACTCCTTGTGTTGCCTTGAGACAAAGTTAACTGCGGCATACTCCAGCAGCGCGGCGAACACAAACAGAAGGCACACAGCCATCCAGATGTCGATAGCTTTCACATAAGACACCTGGGAACCGACAAGGTCATAAAGGCGTCAATATGCGATCAATGAGACTGATGGGTAATCTGTGGCTTGTTCACAACACACATTGCTCAGTGCCAGTGTATTGGCACTTATCTAGAATGGTAATGATTCAGTGGGATGTGTGTAGTTGTCACATGGCAACAGGACGGGACAAGGCTGAGACTCAGAGAGAGCCCTGGCTGAACTGTTCATGAAAGATCTGTCACAGCACATCAGCAATGTGCACTGAAGAGGCATTATATGGCAGCGCCACTCAATTGAACAGTACTTTGCTCAATGTTGGAGACGTTAGCTGAATATAGGAAAGAATAGACATAACATGCAAACATGTACTTCGTAAAACTGACTTTAGTGAGACAGATACATTTTTTACGACAGGATCCAATGTAAGACGGAGATTGACAGAAAAACAGAATAACTTATCCAGCCATAGCACGTCACTTTTAGACAATGTAATCAGAATTTTAATGTAATTTTCGGTGTAATAAAGTTTTTGACGTTTTTATAAATGAGGTTAGCCTTATATTTTTTCACTGGAAGAATCTGTTATAAAAATGATTTTATGATTGCATATCACTTCAACTTTATTTACTTTCAACAAATGAAATAGGCATTTTTAAAAGACAGCTATACTAGAGTCTCCACAGCTTGGACTGCTAATATTTGCTAATATAATTTAAGTGACATAATTATTTCATTCTCAGATTTTTTTTTTCCTACAAATAAAGCTATAAATAAACTTTCACATAGTTGCTTGTAGAGTGTTCTTTTGAGCTGTGACATTTCACTTGCACAAGTCCGTCTTGGTTGCTTTAAAAGCACACAAAGGGCATCATTGTAGGCCACCTGCAGCCTTTGCAGACTGGCTTTTTTATAGTTAGTCCAAAGATGGGCTATGTACAATAGAGTACAATATGTCTAATAGGCTGTCAGAGTCATTTTAACATTGTCTGTACAGTATTTAAACTTCCGTCTAAGAGTATTAGCCTGGGCGTACAAAGTTCTACATTGTCTAAAAAATGTCTTCATCATCAGACATGTCCTCTGTGAAGATATGCCCAAGATACTTGATTTTCCAAGCACAACATTTGACATAAATTTCATAAGCTTCCTTGGTCCTACAGATCATGACCACACTCTTAGTTGCATCATACTATATATCATGTTCTAGAGCAGAAACTGAACAAATGCTGAGCAACTGCAACTCATTTTGTTTACTCCATGCAATTTCTCCCCTTGCCCTAAACAAGGCTTTGCTTCATGCACACTCAGCGCTCATAACTAAATCTGCCCTTGTATTGCCCCGTATAGAACAGCTTCTACTGCCAGAGGTTAAAGGGGACACAACGGGCCCATCCTTTCCCATTTGCAGTAATCAAAAATCCATTGTGCCTCTGTCACTTGTTTCATCGAGCATTTGGGTCAGCCTTCTCAGCTGGTTGGGACCTCATATGGGGAAGGGAATGCTGTTTCTAAATCGTATATTTCACTTTTTGGGAGTGTCTACAAAATGTCAAAAGGGTGTTTCTCATTCAGGCAGAACCACAGTTATTAGACTTTTTCCTATTTAGTTAGTGACCTTTTTGTTGAGTTTCTGACTTTGTGAGTGCATTACTTCTAAAACCAATAGTTTTTATAGTGCTGTCTAATTATTGTTGTAGTTTACATATCATACTAACTTAGGAAGTTACTGTGAAATAACAAGCTCAGAATCTGTGTCTTGACCGACCTTGGGCAGTGAGGCTCTGGAGCCCGAGCTCTGAGTTGTCATTGTGAGGACAGTGGTGATGCCCAGTCCCACTCTGGCAGGTGCAGCATCCATGTTGATCCAGAAGGACACCCAGGAGAGGATGACGATGAGGAGGGAAGGGATGTACATCTGGATTAAATAGTATCCCATCTGACGTTCCAGGTGAAACTTTACCTCGATGCATGTGAATTTACCTGTGGTCACATGACACAGTGTCTGAAATCACCTCAATGTAATGTGCAAACATGCAAACACATTCAGAAGTAGACATGCTCTTTGTTTAAAATGCAATTCAGTACGAACCAGTGTTGTAGTGCTTTGTGCAGTAGCCTAAATCCTTCTCCTCTTTGAGCACAAACTGTGGGAGGGTGAGGTCGTCCGCCACCTGCACGGGGTTCTCCGACAGCCACTCGAAGATCAAGTCGTTCATGGTGTAACCAACTGTGAACGGCCCAACAGCAGGGCAGGAAATGAGGAGAAAAGGTTCAACAATATCTTCAAATGATTGTTTGGATATAATTGCAATTTGACAGACTTTCAGACAGATTTCAAAGTAAGACCTAATTTATGGCATTTCAACATTTTTACTGTTTCTGTGTTTCGATCCACTTAATGAAATTCCTAACATGCAATTTCTTTAGAAACATAATCCTGTGACCCACCCTTTTTCTTGATTAGCCTAATATTTTCCTCTTTGAGACAGATTGTGTTTGAGACAATCCGTGCTAATGAGACTTTTATGAAGCATCCGACCTAGATGACTTTTGTCGATGATATGTCCTTTTGACCATCTGTCCGGACACTTCAAGCCTCTGCCATGTATTTGTCACGGTAAAGGTCATGCAGCACAGTTACAGTGTTATCACAGTTGTCTGAAGGTTACTGAATAAACAAAACTAGCAAAGAGTTTAAAAGGAGGCAGTCTGACATGGCCACTTGGGATAAGTCAGTAATTATTTAGCTTTCTTGACTAAATTGTGAAAATACAAACAGTGTGGATTTACATAATCCTTTTTTTGAGGGTTAGTGCTCCTGCTTCTGGCAGGCATTTGATTATAGATATATTAAAAATACATCCACGCAGTATTCCTCACACATCTGAATAATACCAATGTCTACTGGGACCCTTTAGGGCTGGTGTTACATCGACATCAATAATTCAAGATGTTATGCCTTTTCCAGTGGCTTCCTTGGGAGAAAACAACATTGCTAAAGCTCACTTATCTTGTTCACGAGGAGGATTCGGTGTCATTCACACAACCTGACGTAATGAGCGAGGGGAATGCCAATGCTTTCTGTAATTTCACCAGCTAAAGCTAAGAGGTGACAAAGCACAATTAACATAGCTTTCAAGTGGTGGAAAAGTGAAGTGACAGAGTTATGTCAGAGTAATGAATGGTAGGCTACACCGGCTGCTTTTTAAAGAAAATTGGAAAATGTGAGCATAGAAACGTTTTCTGTCTCAGACCTGCTTTTCATTGTAAGTGGATATGAGGTGACTGGACATTAATGGCTTGAGGCAGTGTGAAGTAGTATAAGCTGCATATATGGGACTTTGATATGTCTGAATCTTATGGTTGGTTTTATTTATATATCTGTAAAAGCCCTTGGCATGAAAGGCCAGCAAAGAAGATTGGGCTTGACTCTTTTAAAGCCCTAAAGATTTTTATTAAATTTTTTCCTTTTAGTACCTGGCTTTCTCCTTCTTTCTTGGAGTTACCCCAGCTACAGTAGCAGCAGTAAAACCTACGTCCTCCGTACATTTTAGCTCGAGCCAAGGTGATGACACCCTTGGGTGGTGTAGGAACACTTGTCAACACAAGGCCAAGTATCCTCACTTGGACTTTAATCAGAAATGATTACGCCTCCTCTAATGGAAGTGTGAGGTGAGACGCTTCTCCAGAAACGACCTGCGAGTCGTTGCCGGCACACACGTAATGTTTGTCTCCTTGTCTCAATGTCTAAAAGGGTGAAACCTCTTAATATTCCGGTTTCATGCTCGGACACGAACATTCTTCACTAAATTTATTGTCTTTTTATGTTTGTGCCGGTGTCAGTTTACAGAAATAAATCATGCTGCCTCTTGCACAGAGACAGATTAACTAGTTTTGTTGCAACAATAGCTCTCGTTCTTATTGAATCAGATAAGGCTGTAGGTAGAGATCCAGCGCCAAGTGGGACTTATTTATTTGTAAGAATACGGTGCAGGGGCTCCACGGTAGGGGCGCTTCATCAGTCTCCCCCTTTGCTAGACTTAAATTATTTTGTCCCTGTGATGGAAAATTAGGTCACCTCTAGGCACAGGGGGTGGGTCAGAAATAATAAAAGGGACACAGAATTAAAGTTTTATTATTTATATCCGGGAAATTGGTTTCACAAGGGCAGATGATATCTTTGCTAAAGGCAGCGGGGGAGTAAAGGGCGAGGATTCTCTTCTGTGCAGCATTAAAGCGCTTTTGGGGAATGTTTCAATGCAGTTGCAGTACACAGTATATTAATGACTTGTTTAACCTGACAAAACTACTGCACTACTCAAGTCAAACCCAAAGTGTGACAAGATCCTTTATTGTAAAATTGTGCACCGACTAGCAAAGCAGTTTAACGTAAAGCCTTTATTTCCCTTCTTATTTGTTTGAATTTGTTTTGAAATCGTGTCTTGATTAACTAAGCCAATACAACTAAGATTGGACTTGCATTGACATGTTTTGATAACTTTTTAATAACTTTCAAAAATTATTATTCTTACAGTGGGCAACAACAAGAAGCCAGCCTGAAATTAATTGACAATGAATTCATCATCAAACACTGTGAGCAGCATTACTTTTGTTGCATGTGTATTGTGTCCCATAACCTCAACATTTATTTGGTTTCTATAAGATAAATAAACAGAGTCTTGCTCTTGACTACCATTCAGTTTTTCACCAAAGAAGGGTTTCCCTGAAGTTGTATGACTCTTTATACTTTCTGTAGCAACTTTCCGGAGAAAAGGGATGTTAGTCGGAACAAAGTGAAACAAAAGGAAGCAGACTCACAGCTCTCGAGCTGCATAGTACAGGTCTGAATGTCCATTGGGAAATTCTTCAAGTCCATAGGGCAGGACAGGGTGAGAGTGAGCCTGAGATAGAGAAAGAGATTGAAAGAAAGAAGAACCTTTGGCAACAGCAAAAGGTACAAAAGGGCTAAAGGAAATAATACTAAAGAAAGAAATGTGAGGTTAACAGAATGTGAAAGAACAGAAAAGTAAATGATCAGCATTGAGCAGCTTTGCATGACATAAATCATCAGTAATAAGCCTGCATTACAACACTTGTATTCATGTTGGAAAAAAAACAACACTGGCAGCAAAGTAATAGCTAAGTAATTGGTGTAGGCATTGACACTTTTATTTGTTGTGCTTTTGATGCATTAAGCCTTCCTCCGAGAAGAGCGGCAGTCCTATTTGGGAGTGTGTCTGGAGGAAAGTGGGGTAATTACCCGCTGTGATGCAACACCCAGAGGCCAGACAAGAGCCGCTGGTGCTGCACACATCCACACATTTGCTGCTGTTAGGATGACACTGTATCTATTTCCGCACTGGCTCAAGAACAAAGCGCTAATACCCCAGTGGACAGGTCCCCTAATGCTCATTCATAATTCCAAATCAAGTTGGTCAGTTAGACATGGGGATGTTCCGGGGTACTACTGTAGTTTCTAACAGAATTTGAGCTTATGCTGTATATTTGTTCATTTGGAAGTCAAGAGTTTCCTGCAATGTTGTTTCATTTAGTAGAAACACTTCCGCAGCCAATTAACTTTTAAACTGTTTTGAACTAAAAAGAGGAACCAGTGCAGCAACAGATGTATAATTGGCACTTGCACAATGTAGGC
Source organism: Perccottus glenii (assembly GCA_024416835.2). NCBI lineage: Eukaryota > Metazoa > Chordata > Actinopteri > Gobiiformes > Odontobutidae > Perccottus > Perccottus glenii. The sequence goes on along the minus strand of CM044554.2, from coordinate 14,586,040 downwards.
GGGAAAAGGAATATTTACATTTGGTGGCTACCGGTGGTGACGTTGCAGGTTGCAATAGCACACCTCACTTCCTATGTGTATTTATTTACAGCCTTTTAGCCTAAGATGGACATTTTGTTGTTTATGAGCAAATCTTTATTTGTGCGCTCTGGATACTTTGTTACGTAACAAAACATTAATGAAACTTTTGTAATTTCATTGTAGCTTTGTGTAAATTGTGTCACTCTTTTTAAATATTTGCAAATTTAAAGTGTGATTTTAAAGCAATTACTGAAAACAAAATGCACCTCAACAGATTTTTTTTAAGGGGGTACTCACACTAGCCAGTTTGAACCGTGCCCGAGTGCGTTTGACTAGTGTGAGTGGTCCGAACCGTGCCCGGGCGTGGCTCGATTAGCCGGCCCTGGCCCGCTTGGAAGAGGTGGGCCAGAGCACGGTTCAGTTGAACTCGGGCGCGGTTCGCATGTAGTGTGAGCGCTAACCGTGCTGGAGCATGGAAAAGGACGCGTGACGTCACGGTTTTGCGACGCTCCAAAACCAACATGGCGGGGAAAGGGTCGCTTTGGTCTACGGCAGAGGTGCAATGCTTGTTGGAAATTTGGGCAGATGAGAGCATACAAGAGCAGCTGGACAAAACGCATAAAAACTCAGATATCCACAAAGAAAACAGAGATGGACTCCATTGTGTTCAGAGAGCGCCGCTCTTCCTGTTTATCCCGAAACCGTCGCACCATAATGATGTAAGCGTGCTCCGGCACGAATGCTGAAACCCTATGTGAGTGCAGGCCAGAGGGGGAGTGGGGAGGGGGGACAATCGTACTCGGGCCCGGTTCATGGCAACCGTGCCTAGTGTGAGTACACCTAAATGACATAAACAATTTTTAGCCAGAAGTGTCAAATGTTAAGATCTATTCCGTTCCATGTGAATTCAATGATGAGGCAGATTCCAAGTGTCCCTCAAGTGTATAGATATTAATTATTTTTAGTATTAGCTTATTTCTTTGTTACACCAAGACACTTGCTCTCACATGACAATTATTACCACATAACGTTTTATCTACTCTGGAAAATATCCTAGATATCTGTAATTACCTGATGCTGTAAAGGACGCTGCCATCTTGGAAAATCCGTAGCAGCTTGTTATCAGTGGTGACCTCATGGAAATTGGCTCCTTTCTCGTTGGCAAAGAATAAATCAGGTTTCCAGATCGAGTCCAACATGGACGGATCTAGATCAAGGGAGTCATCGGGGTATTCGCTGTAGGCTAGACGAGGGTCGTTCCAGTTCTGCCGTAGAAAAACATTGAGCCTGTAGTCCTGCGGAAGAAACCGAGGTTAAAGTTAATCAAAAAAACTGTAGCCAGAGGAAGCCTTGGACAAAAGTTCACAACAATGTGACCTACAACCAGTAATTATGCGCCTTTAAAGAACAATTAATGCATAACTTAGGGCACTGTGTATTGTTGCTTTCCCTGCTTGTTGGCACTGGTAAAGGGGTGACTCTCAGGTGACACCAATGACATCTTTAATGTTGTCACGTCAAGGCCTGGAGGTCCACTTTTCTGGGCCTATACCATGAACAGTTCATTGCCATTTTGTGCTGACCAAGCAGCTATAGAATACTGTAAATGCAGAGTTGGGACCGCCCCTGAACTTTTTTTATTCATTTTCTCAATTCTTCATTTTAATTGAGAAGTGGACAGTTCATTATCAGCGTGTCAGTGACCCAGCGGTGTCTGAAGGTTGCACTGTTATGCTTCAAGAAACACAGAAATGAGGGAACACGGGGTAGATTTGCAAAAAAGTGTCTTGGGAAGAGGAGAGTGCTTCAGGATGAGCAGAAATCAAACGGTTACAAATAAAACATATTGTATTCTAAACTGAATTAAAGTGGAAATATCATTCAGCATTGTGTTGTCTCACCATTGTGGTTTCCGTTATGGACCCAAAGCTGTTGATGAAAATATTACAGGTGACATTCACTGGTGGGCCTAAAAGAACAATAAACAACTTCAGTTTACAAATCCTTCATTTCAGAGATAATTTATAATGCCACATTTCTGCCCAAAATACCTTTTGTGTCTCTTGCAGTCTCCTGTGATTTATACATCTTTTTCCATTGCTATTCATCTTAAACAGTGAGTGTGCGTGTAGATATTGTATATCGAGAAGTTTAGTCTGGGCCACATAAAGTTATTATTCTAACAGACAGAATCTTAAAGTGATCCTATGAATCCTTTTAACCAGACTAAACTTACAGATTTTATTGGGCCAGATTCAGCAGTATATACTGACAAATTTTAATTTTGTTAAATGTACTGGAAACCAGACATTAAGTAACAGAATGTCATTTATTTTTCAAAAATATATTACAGTAGTGTAACATTCATTAACGATGATATAGCTACTCCACTATCAAACTCTGAGCACACTACCATCTCATCAACACACGTGAGCCGTACCAGTGGGGCGCAGTGGTAGACTGGTCGTCCTATAACCAGAAGATTGGTGGTTTGATTCCCCCTCTCCCCTGTTCATACTGTTGTGTCCTGCAAGACACCTTGCCTCCAGTGTTGGTAGCACTGGTGTATGAACGTGTGTGACTGTAGAGGTGTGTTTGGTGGTGGTAGGAGAAGGCTGTGAGCGCCGTGTATGGCAGCCCCCCTCTCTGTCTGCCTCAGGGGTGAATGGAAGCACCATGTAAAGTGTTTTGGGAAAAAAAAAAGCACTTTATAAATGCACACCATTTATTTAGAAATAACGGTCCCATGCAGTGGCAAAATTAAACATGTGTCCTTTAGTTCATTAATGTTAAAAAAAACAGAAATAGATGCATAGGTATTTATCTGTCAATATTGTAATCTCACATCTTTGCTTATTATTGTTGGTGCTACAGGCTTTCTTCTGGGCTGTGGACCGCCAGTTGAACAGCCCCACTACAAATTTGTGTAGAGTCATTTTAAAAGCGGCACTGCCATTTTCACATGGCAGTTAACATAATGATTTATCATGTGACCCTCTTCTGTGTATTTATTGCCAGCTACTTCCTGTTATGTAACTTTCCATCTGATGCTGTTGCTGAAAAGAACACCAAAAAAATTAAAAATAATTAAAATTATAAAAAAAAGCTTTTTTGCAATTGCCCTACTATAAACTCTTAAAATAATTATTTGAGGAAGTATGTTGCTGGGACCAAGCTAGACCACTGTACCATAAAGCACCGTGTTCCTAAATAAAAGATCACAACAAAAACAGGAAAGCTTATCACAGTCTTCTGCGGCGCTGGAGTAAACAACAATCTGATGAAATATAAATGTCCTGGGAAGCTCGAAACCTAGAACTCCAGCCCATACTCATGTGGTCATCTTTTTTAGCTTTCAAGCCATGCATTCACAGTCTTTGTTTTATTTTCAGATGCTTTCAATCAATTTTTTCTTGAGGATCATAATGGTCTGTCTTGGCAAATACTTCACCTTTGAAGTTGGGTCTGATGCGGGCGTCATACCCGGACGTTCTTCCCATGAGCTTGTCCAGGAAGTCAGAAGGCGACATTTGTGGTCCGGGCCTGCTGGGCGGCTTTATCTCCTCCTTACAGGAGCTCAGTCTGACATTAGACAGGGACAGATACAAAAAGAAAGAAAGGGAAAAGAATTGAAAAGAGCAGAGGCGTATGCGTATGTATGAGAGGTAGAGCAGTGGGGGTGTTGGAGAAAATAATGAGAATCCATCAGAATGAGAAGCCAACAGCCATCAGCAAGTCAGTCATCAGCAAAAAATACCCAGTGGTGGTTGGGAAGTGAGGGTGAAAAATGATGACGGTATGGCTTACCTCAGCTGGGAACGCAAAGAGGTTCTTTCTCACATCGTGTCTCAGACTTATTGTGGTTGTTAGACGGCAACTACAGAGAAGCCAAACAGGTACCAAAAAGATAAACTTGTTCCTCTTGTTAGTTTCTCACCGCTCAAGGCTTAGAGGGAGTAAAGCTTGACAGATTGATGGCTCGATTGTAAATAATGCTATGAACGTCACATCAGGCAGAGGTTCAAGCAGCCCCTGACAGAAATAACCACCCGTCTGGAGTTTGAGCGAAGAGAAGGGTGGAAGAAAACACTAAGTTAACAAGGGAAGCACTACTTTCTATTTGATTTAGTACTGTTTTTTTCTGCTGAAGACTTTATTGCACCACTGCTTTACTCAAAACTGTCATGATCCCAATGTTTGGAGTACAGATGTCAGGTTCAGTCCCCCCAGAGCCACAGCTTTAGTGGTGTTATTATGGAAGCACAGAGGCAGTCACTGATCCTCAACTTCAACAGGTTTACACTGACATTAACCCACTTGTTAAGAGCTGTGCGAGTTACAATTTTATAAAAATTAGTCTGGGCTAAGACTAATGCAATCAGCCACAAAGGGGGCAATCAAACTATTTTGCCTTTAGGTGCACATAAGGTGACCCTAGTTTTGAGTGAGTGGACATTAGCTGAGTCAGTAAGACGGCCAAAAGTGTGAAAGATGATCATGTTTAACAAAAGGGCTCCTGGTAAAACAAGAAGTGCATATGTATGTATGCAGATATTAGACACAAATGTTAATAATAATAAAAACAATTATTATTGGGGTGTTATAAATATTACACAATATGCTCATGTCAACCAAGAAGCATCATATTATGATCCTATAACATATTATCCCTATGCAGCAGTGTGACTATACATATTTTTAAACTTAATCCACTCTTCTGCCCATGCTGTAGATCTGTCATCCTCAGTCCTCCCTAACACAAATTCACTGGAGCAGGGGGATTGATTTACAGCCAGACTCCTACACACAGTAAGTCAGTGATAGCTTTGAGCGTGACTTTTTCCCAATACACTAGAGAAATAACTGCTTTGGTCTTAAAGGTTATACTCTCAGACAGGTGTCACAACATCAGAGACACACAGACACTACAGGGCATACTGACACGAGAAAGGCTCTCCAGTGTGTCCCACAACATGCTCTCACAACTAACATACTGTAAAGACACCAGGGTTGAGAGGGTCACTTTCAAAACGTATTTCAGTACTAATGACGATTCAGTACAAAAATGTCACTAATGTAACCCTAACCTTTTATTTACATCCATACTGTAGATATGCATAGCCTAGTTTATTTAGTTTTTGTTTAAACATTGTTTAATTTTACATATGTATAGTCTATTTTAGATTATCCAGTCTTAAAATAGTTCTGGCCAGGTTGGCTCTTTACCTGTGTGATACTGTACTATGTGTATATAACACAGTGTATATAATATAAAACTTATTTATTACTGTCATTGACCTTTTATTCCACATTTACATATTTGGGATGAGTGATATCCTTGCTTAGACATACATTTGAAATCTACTCTTGTCATAGCAGCATTATTTTTCAAAACAAGCATTACCAGAGTTGACAAGGCCTTTGATAATAGTTATAGTTAATAGTAACTAAAGTGTTATTAGATGAAGGTGAAGTAAAAACCGTATTATAAATACCAGTTTTCAATCTTTAAAATGCAATCCATTGTTGTATCATGTTAATTGTGGCCTACCTTGCAATTAGTACTATATGCATATAGGATATTACACGGAATAAGAAATGTCTATTGTTTTACTCAATATTACTAGCTTAAAGGTAAATTGTGCAAAATGTTAAAAGATACTGTTCTGAGATACTGAGAAGACAAACTGAGCCTAGAGTAGACAAACTAAGTTTAAAGAGTGGACAAACTGAGTCTTTAGAGTGGACAACCTGAGTTTATAGAGTGAACAAACTGAGTTTAAAAAGTGGACAAACTGAGTTGGGACCTGTTCCCAGTGCATGTTGGACTCCGGCAGGGCTGCCCTTTGTTCATTATCTTTATGGACAGGATTTCTAGGCGCAGCCAGGGGTCGGAGGGAGTCTGGTTTGGGGACCACAGGATATCGTCTTTGCTTTTAGCAGATGATGTTGTCCTGTTGGCTCCATCAAGCCAGGACCTTCAGTGTGCACTGGGGCGGTTTGCAGCCGAGTGTGAAGCGGCTGGGATGAGGATCAGCACCACCAAGTCTGAGACCATGGTTCTCAGTCGGAAAAGGGTGGTTTGTCCCCTTCAGGTTGGTGGAGAGATCCTGCCTCAAGTGGAGGAGTTCAAGTATCTTGAGATCTTGTTCATGAGTGAGGGAAGGAGGGAACGTGAGACTGACAGACTCACGTCTGTCGTGGTGAAGAAGGAGCTGAGCTGTAAGGCAAAGCTCTCGATTTACCGATCAATCTACGTTCCTACTCTCACCTATGGTCATGAGCTTTGGGTCATGACCGAAAGAACAAGATCCCGGATACAAGCGGCCGAAACGAGCTTTCTCCGCAGGGTGGCGGGGCGCTCCCTTAGAGATAAGGTGAGGAGCTCGGTCACTCGGGAGGAGCTCAAAAAAGAGCCGCTGCTCCTCCACATCGAGAGGTGCCAGCTGAGGTGGCTGAGATGCCTCCTGGACACCTCCCTAGGGAGGTGTTTCGGGCATGTCCCACGGGAGGAGACCCCGGGGAAGACCTAGGGCACGCTGGAGTGACTATGTCTCTCGGCTGGCCTGGGAACGCCTCGGTATCCCCCCGGAAGAGCTGGAGAAAGTGTCTGGGGAGAGGGAAGTCTGGGCGTCTCTGCCTAGACTGCTGCCCCCGCGACCCGGCTAAGGATAAGCGGTAGAAGAAGGATGGATGGATGGATGGATGGATGGATGGACAAACTGAGTTTATATAGTGGACAAACTGAGTCTATAGAGTGGACAAACTGAGTTTAAAAAGTAGACAAACTGAGTTTATAGATTGGACAAACTGAGTTTGTAGAGTGGACAAACAAAGTTTATAGAGTGGACAAACTGAGTTTATAGATTGGACAAATTGAGTCTATAGAGTGGACCAACTGAGTTTATAGAGTGGACAAATTGAGTTTATAGAGTGGACAAACTGAGTTTATAGAGTGGACAAACTGACTTTATAGAGTGGACCAATTGAGTTTATAGATTGGACAAATTGAGTCTATAGAGTGGACCAAAAAGTTTATAGAGTGGACAAACTGAGTCTATAGAGTGGACAAACTGAGTTTATAGAGTGGACAAATTGAGTTTATAGATTGGACAAATTGAGTTTATAGATTGGACAAACTGAGTCTATAGAGTGGACCAACTGAGTTTATAGAGTGGACAAACTGAGTCTATAGAGTGGACAAACTGACTTTATAGAGTGGACCAACTGAGTTTATAGATTGGACAAATTGAGTTTATAGAGTGGACAAACTGACTTTATAGAGTGGACCAATTGAGTTTATAGAGTGGACCAACTGAGTTTATAGATTGGACAAACTGACTTTATAGAGTGGACAAACTGAGTTTATAGAGTGGACAAACTGAGTTTATAGAGTGGACAAATTGAGTTTATAGAGTGGACCAATTGAGTTTATAGATTGGACAAACTGAGTCTATAGAGTGGACCAACTGAGTTTATAGAGTGGACAAACTGAGTCTATAGAGTGGACAAACTGAGTTTATAGAGTGGACAAACTGAGTTTATAGAGTGGACAAACTGAGTTTATAGAGTGGACAAACTGAGTTTATAGAGTGGACAAACTGAGTTTATAGAGTGGACAAACTGAGTTTATAGAGTGGACAAATTGAGTTTATAGAGTGGACAAACTGAGTTTATAGAGTGGACAAATTGAGTTTATAGAGTGGACCAACTGAGTTTATAGATTGGACAAATTGAGTTTATAGAGTGGACAAACTGAGTTTATAGAGTGGACAAATTGAGTTTATAGAGTGGACAAACTGAGTTTATAGAGTGGACAAACTGAGTTTATAGAGTGGACAAATTGAGTTTATAGAGTGGACAAATTGAGTTTATAGAGTGGACAAATTGAGTCTATAGAGTGGACCAACAAAGTTTATAGAGTGGACAAACTGAGTCTATAGAGTGGACAAACTGAGTTTATAGAGTGGACAAATTGAGTTTATAGATTGGACAAATTGAGTTTATAGATTGGACAAACTGAGTCTATAGAGTGGACCAACTGAGTTTATAGAGTGGACAAACTGACTTTATAGAGTGGACCAACTGAGTTTATAGATTGGACAAATTGAGTTTATAGAGTGGACAAACTGACTTTATAGAGTGGACCAATTGAGTTTATAGAGTGGACCAACTGAGTTTATAGATTGGACAAACTGACTTTATAGAGTGGACAAACTGAGTTTATAGAGTGGACAAACTGAGTTTATAGAGTGGACAAATTGAGTTTATAGAGTGGACCAATTGAGTTTATAGATTGGACAAACTGAGTCTATAGAGTGGACCAACTGAGTTTATAGAGTGGACAAACTGAGTCTATAGAGTGGACAAACTGAGTTTATAGAGTGGACAAACTGAGTTTATAGAGTGGACAAACTGAGTTTATAGAGTGGACAAACTGAGTTTATAGAGTGGACAAATTGAGTTTATAGAGTGGACAAACTGAGTTTATAGAGTGGACAAATTGAGTTTATAGAGTGGACCAACTGAGTTTATAGATTGGACAAATTGAGTTTATAGATTGGACAAATTGAGTTTATAGAGTGGACAAACTGAGTTTATAGAGTGGACAAATTGAGTTTATAGAGTGGACAAACTGAGTTTATAGAGTGGACAAACTGAGTTTATAGAGTGGACAAATTGAGTTTATAGAGTGGACAAACTGAGTTTATAGAGTGGACCAACTGAGTTTATAGATTGGACAAACTGACTTTATAGAGTGGACAAACTGAGTTTATAGAGTGGACAAACTGAGTTTATAGAGTGGACAAACTGACTTTATAGAGTGGACAAACTGAGTTTATAGAGTGGACAAACTGAGTTTATAGAGTGGACAAACTGAGTTCATAGAGTGGACAAACTGAGTTTATAGAGTGGACAAACTGAGTTTATAGAGTGGACAAACTGACTTTATAGAGTGGACAAACTGACTTTATAGAGTGGACAAACTGACTTTATAGAGTGGACAAACTGAGTTTATAGAGTGGACAAACTGACTTTATAGAGTGGACAAACTGACTTTATAGGGTGGACAAACTGAGTTTATAGAGTGGACAAACTGAGTTTATAAAGTGGACAAATTGAGTTTATAAAGTGGACAAATTGAGTCTATAGAGTGGACAAACTGAGTTTATAGAGTGGACAAACTAAGTTTATAAAGTGGACAAATTGAGTTTATAGAGTGGACAAACTGAGTTTATAAAGTGGACAAATTGAGTTTATAAAGTGGACAAATTGAGTCTATAGAGTGGACAAACTGAGTTTATAGAGTGGACAAACTAAGTTTATAAAGTGGACAAATTGAGTTTATAGAGTGGACAAATTGAGTTTATAAAGTGGACAAATTGAGTCTATAGAGTGGACAAACTGAGTTTATAGAGTGGACAAACTAAGTTTATAAAGTGGACAAATTGAGTCTATAGAGTGGACAAATTGAGTTTATAGAGTGGACAAATTGAGTCTATAGAATTGACAAACTTAGTCTAGTATGGTCAAACTGAGTTTATAGAGTGGACAAACTGAGTTTATAGAGTGGACAAATTGAGTTTAAAGAGTTGAAAAACTGAGTACATAGTACGTATTGCTGAGGAGTCTGGAAGGAGTTTTACTCCTGCATCCTGATTACATAATTTTGTTACATTTAACCTGTTACTTTCAAAACTTGAAAGACAGCTATAGAACAATGATATTGTTTAATAATCTATTCAGAGTACATGTCAGCTTTTTTGTGGCGGGCTACACAGATGAACTCCTCACCCTGAGCTGTGGGGCGGGCTGAGCGTTTCTTCTCCCCAGGGCCTACATTACCTCTCCAGCAGACCTTATGCATTTATAACCAGAGTTTTACATGAGCCGTAACCACTGTATAAATCTTACATTACAGAGAGGTGGCAAATAGGAAACAACTCAATTTTAAGGCATGTCAGGAGATTTTTTGGCACTTATCCCACTGTTAAAAAAGTGGCCCACTTGTGTCTAGATTAATGGCTGCTGAAAGAGATTTAAAATGAAGTGCATTGACAGCTAGGACGCCTTCCAACAGCTGTCTGTCTTGTTGGCAGACTGTTTTTTCTTTCAGAGCTGTTTGTACTATAAGGTCTTTTCAGGTTAATGTACTGTACTCAGTTAGTCAATACATCTGGCTCCGAAGACTGTGAGTGTGGCCGTGAGTGGCTTCTTAGAACCCTTTAAAACTGAATTATGTGGGTCTTTGTCTGAAAGATTAAATTATTAAGATGCTCTTTGCTGACATTTAATGAGCGTGACCTTTGCCAACCCGCTACATCCCTTTTCCTTTCTGCATCCACCGCTCTGCATCCTTGACTGCTGTCAAGAAGACGGTACAACTGTTTCTTTTCATTCTTTCTTCTTCTTTTATTTTATATATATACACACACACACACACACACACACACACACACACACACACACACACACACACACACACACACACACACACACACACACACACACACACGCTGCATTCACACACTTTCAAGAGTTTTCAAATGCAAGCCATAAAAATACCTCGTGGTTAGAGTCAGTCAGCTGAATATAGATTAATTGACCATAATTAAGCTCTGACATTGTGATTATCTTTGTGGCCAGCGTCAATAAAAATGTATTTATCTTGATTAAAAATAAACCAGAATAAAATGAATACCAGTAAGAATGTTTTGTTTTGATTCAAATTAAATTGAGAAAATGATATGCCAGGTGTAGTATCCTTTCAATTTCTTTTGATAAACGGTGAAATACAGGAGGAGGCACAATCCAGAAATTGTTCTTGTGTTTCACTGAAATCAATAAAATATAGTGATAAAAAGTAAAAGATATCAATCTGAGTTCTCTGTATGCAGCACATATGGCTAAAAGTGTATAAGGACATACGTGGACAGTGGAAAAAGGGGGGTGGGGAGGCAAGGTCAGCAAGAGACAAGCAGTCCTTACTAAATGTAAAGGGTTTGCGGTTTACTAGCGTAGCTCCACAGTAAATCCAAAAAAGGAGAAACTGTCATTATTTTCTTTATCAGTCCTGGTAATTCTATGTTGAAATTATGCTTAATCAAAGACCCATGGAGTACAAACATATTCTGATAATTGCTTTTTCATTCAGAAGCTGGTAATCAGAAAACTAATTTTGCCGTATGCCTGTTTCTCTGGATTCTTTCGAGCAATATCTGAGCTATTAGACATTCATGCATGAACGTGCTAACTTTTCAGAGCCATTAGCAATGGGAGACAGAACCAAAGTGTTCAAACACATTACTCTAATTCCTCACTTCTTAAATTGTCCTTGAAGTCCACATGCATTGACACCCACACTATGCTTTGAGATGGCCAACACAACCTGATATCAGCCCTCCCAACCGTTGGAACTGACTCATGCCTTTGATTAAAATAGATCCATGCTTTATGGTAATACAGTGGCATGTCATTTTTTGTCTATAATGACCCGTGTAGGTCTTGTCCTCTTATACAGTGTATGATGGCCTATGGCTACCCTGTCCCCTTTTGATCAATAGGCTCATTGTAAAATGGGATTTGGAATCACACTGCAATTTACTCTTTCACATTTATCTTCAGTGGCATGACCACTGCCAGTCCTGGACAGTGACACCTCTAGGTATGGGAAAACTTCCTACAGCATAAGTCCTCTTTCTCAGCTTAGCCAACGTCAACAGAGGCATTTGTGGATGTGCAGTCCCAAGTGGACACAAAAATCAATAAAACAGAGAAACGAGAAGCTCCTAATGAATGTAACTTGAAAAGTGTCTCAGGTCTCAAAAGTGAAAATACTATTAAATGTGATGAAGCTCTTCAATAGGACAAAGAAGATAATAATGAATTATGAAGTTATGCATTCAGTATGAGGGTCATCTTTGCAAGTCAGATTAGCAGATATTACTTCACAGGGTTTATGCAAGTTTTTAAACCAAGAGAGAAACCTACAGGGCATAAATACATATTCCATGCCGATAAAATAGAAGACAGACTTCTATGAGTTTATAAATTACTTCTACACCTCTAACTGCAGAGCCTTGTATATCACTATTCAACAACAAAAATGAGTGTTACTTCCTGTTTTCTGTTTGTAAGGAACACTGTGTTTACAGAAAAGTCTGTTATATAAGTGGAATTTAGCCACAAGAAAATAGGGAGCTGAAAGGACAGGCCTACTTTGATTACCTGTAGAGGGTTCATTCCCATTAGATATTGTAGTGTTAATGCCTTGGTTCTAAGTACCCCTTCCCCTTTTTAAATGACACTATTTCTCTTCTCCTCCGTGTTAACTTTGATCTTTTGTTTTGTCGTAAAGCATAATTAGCCCTGCCAGGAACCAATACTAATCACAGAATCTACTTCTTAGGAAGATTTAGCCGCTTCAATGCAAACCCCAGAGGTTAATGATAGAGTAATCTGCACTAACCCAGGCTAAAAAAGCATTGCCCATGCATATTAATTTGTAATGCAATCTTTAATCTAGTGGGAGTGAGGCTTGACACCGCAGAGTACCCCCGCAGAAATGATTTTTTCAGGCTTGTGCTAGAGTAATGACAGTGGCACAATGAGCTGCGACTCGATGACAGATTTATGATCCTGATGCTGTTTCTACTACATTGAACAGCAACTGCAATCACTTTACCAAGGCTTTTCCCAGCTATCACTGATCATAGCACACTTTTACACTCCTTTTCTACTGCTTAAAACTAATGTAGTGACCTGGCTACCTGGGCACCCAGACGTGTCACCAACCAGAGACTACAGCATGTTTTGATGTTGTTAGGTGAAACTGGAGTACCCGGTCAAAACCCACCCAAGCACAGGGAGAACATGTAAACTCCACACAGGGAGTCAAACTGGGACCTTCTTGCTGTGAGGCGACTGTGCTAACCACTGTGTCATTGTGTCACCCGTTGAGCTTAGCTTTAACTAATGTAAATTTGTCAATACTGAGATACTGAATTTCAAATAAAAAACTCAAAAGGTTAAATTTCAGCAGTGTAAGTGCATTCCCTGCATTTACCTTCCAAACTCTTCAGATGGTGGGAGATGAAACTCTCATGCACAAACCTCAGTTCTACCCACCCTCCTCATATCTTGACTCCGGGCCGCTCGGTATTCAGGCCACCTTTTTCCACATCTGAGATCTGATATCAGCGAGGTTTGCCTCCTGTCTGTCTCTTTCTGTGAGACAGTGCTTGCAGTAAAAAGGGACTGTGCTGGCTGCAAAAGACTGTTTTGATGTGTCTGCTCTGGGGCTTGTGATGGACTGCTGCTTTATCCTTGTGTACAGTCAACAGCTTTTCATGACATATGCTTTAGTGATGTTTTGCTGTGGGTTTTGTTTTGGGGTAATGAGAAAATAAATCATCATTTTGTGCTGTTGGATCACATACAATCTCCCCAAAATGTTACCATAGCTCACGTACTGCATCTTTCCAATGTAGTCTCTGGGATTTATATATGCCAACAAATTTATGAAAGGCAATAAACACCAGAATCAAAAGGGTTATTTGTCTCCTTCATCATCAAAATCTTGGAGTAGTCCAAGCAATAAAACATGGGGATTGAACAGATACAACTGAAACGTAAGCATGATAGAATGAATCTTTATGTTTCTGTTTGTAATGTGTTTTCCTGTTTTAAGCATAATAATGTGACTACGCATGTTGACCTTCTCCCAGTGGTAAATCTCTCCATCTGCATTTCTAAAGATGTTCCAAACAATCTACGTATAGAGAAAATGAGAAAGTATAGACTTCTTGACTGTGGTGATGAATGTCTTCCATTTGCCTTGCCCACCTATATGAACATGGATAGGTGTGTCAGCTCCCATCAGCCTCAGTATAAATCACTTCTATCATAGCATATGCTTGTTTCTGTCTGTCTTCTTAAGCTTATTACCAGCTAGCATAGTCTTTCTGTATTTACTGTATTATCCATTTGCCAACTGCTATAAGCCTCTTCCTCCTTTGTATGGTATTACCTCCTGGTTCATTTCCTGTAATTCTACTTTTCTATGTGGTTCTTCATTTTTGAATGGTTGCTTTTTCAGGAGCCACAAGGCGATTTTGGTAGAAGCCACAGTTACTGCATTACAGTTTAACAGAAACTCAAAGAAGCCAGTGGGTGATGCTCCATGTGCCCTAAAACAAACAACAAAACTGTTCTTTACTGTCAGTCTGTCCCATGAAACTAGACATCAACTCAGGAGAGGCAGAAAGAGACAGTCAGTGAAAATCACTCACACACAAAGACAGTCAGTGCACTCTGTGTGACCCATGTTTTGGATGTGACAGCGAGGAGGGAAGGAAGTTGTAAGCGTCGCCCCTGGCCTGTTTCGCTTGATCAAGCGGTTGGCTGGAACCAACACAGTTGTGACAAAGCCACCGTGGAGCTGGGTCTACCAGGGATTTTGTCAATTGTATACCCGGAAAACAGGGAGCATAACCACGCCTCATGATATGTTTCTCCGAGTTGAGAGGAAACTGTAAAGGGAGCTCAGATTAACATGCACATCATGAATCGTTCATAACTATTCAGAGTAACAACATTTTAGCCGAAATAATACATTTTAACCGAAATATAATAATAATAATACAAAAAAGTAGCATGATGTTGAGACAGCATTATGTGTGTATAAGAGCATACGTGTTTCCTTTCAGTATAATAAGTCTTGAATTGAAATTAATCAGGCATTTTTGATTTGTGAAGTATTTTTAAGCTGGAAGGGGATCAAGTACTTAACAAATATACCTTATTAAAACGGAGGCTAGAGTTAGATAATATAGAGAATATGAATGATAACACAAAAACCTTTCTTTCACTCATAGTTAGTGGTTGGGTGAAGCCATTTATTGTCAAACATTTGTGTTTACTCTTTTTAAATCATAATGACAATTATTCATATTCTCTGAAAAATGGCCAAAAAAAATCACAAAATCTTGCCAGGGTATGTAAACCTATGAGCACAACTGTACATTCTCACTGAATGGAGAGTAAGATTTTTGTGTTAGGCTTCTAATCAGAAGGCTGTGGTCACATTTAGGCCTGCCAGTGACGTCAATAGAAGACAGCAATCTTTCCATGTGCAACATTTCCAAACTTTATTATATTTACTGTAACTACTTAAGAGACTTTGTCTCTTTAGGGTTAGTCTAGTATATACAAGTTTCAAATATGAGCTTGGTATAAACTACACTAATGGTGTTACAAGGCTTTGGTTCAACGCTGATGCTTAAGTGAAACTGTTTTCTTTTGCACCCACTTGAAAAGCCCACACGAGACTGGGAGAAGAGCCTGGCTCTGTGAGATTTCCTCAGAGGCTTGAGTCCAAGAGACAACTTCGGCACTGCTCCATTTGCTTTGTGCACTTCTTCCAGGGTGATGTCTTATTCACAAGAGCCTCTTTGGGGTGCTGGACACGCATTGCATGTCTTGCAGGTTTTTCCAAGCAAACAAAGGAATATGGCTATGGCAATCCTTCAGCCTGTTAAGAAAAAACAAGTTCAGACAGACTGGGAAGTAATCCTGTTTGACATACAATGTTGTGCTTTCTCCTTGTCTTTCCAATCCGCGGATTTAATTACTGCTTTGTATTTGAGTGAGGTCCTTCCAGGGCTAACAGAATATATAATTGTTTTCTTGCTTTTAGAATATTCAAGATATAAAAAGGACAAAAAGTTTCCTGAAGGGAAAAAAGCATCCAATTCAGTTTGTGTCTGCCACACTTATTGAGTGTAGCACACTTATTTGAGCAAACATTTCTTATCCAAACCCAACCACAGGATTTGACAGTCCATTTCAGAAACAATGCAGGAGTCTTGTGGGGACATAACAAACAAATGTAGGGAGTCTCTGTGGCCAGGCATCAAGGTGAGCAAAGGAATACATTCAGGACTCACACGGCGTCTGTTGGACACGATAAAGAGATGCGTCTCCAGCGCGGTTATGGATGGTTGGGAAGCTCTGGGCCCAGTGTGTGGCCTGAGATAACATGGGCAAAGTATGGCCACGCATAGCAAATGCAGTGAGTGTCACCAGCCAGCCAAACGACGATAACATCACTTCACTTTCAACATCGGGGCAGACGTTCCAACTTGTGTCCTTCCCAGAGCGGTGATGAAGTGTCAGAGTTTGTCCCTGCTTGCTGTGACTTTGCACGTTGTCAGTGCGTCCCAAAAATTTGATTACATCTAGACTCGGGCGGGGAAATAAAGTTTGACTTCACAAGGGCTCTCATTAGCCTTTCGCTGCACGTAAGTTGCATTTCTCTTTTGCAGCTAATTATACTAATAGCTTAAAGTTGTGGAATAAGTACATCTAAAATTAAACAAGTTGCAAAATTAATGAAGCTCTTCTGCCTCATCCGGAATTCATTTTACACAAAAATTTGTAAGACCTTTTGTTAACTCCCACTTGTCGTTGTTAAAAATGCATTATGCCTGTTTGAATAAATAAAACATTTGTTGGGAACATTTGCAACAATAGGTACTGAATAAAAAAGCGTGGATCTCTATTTTCACTGAAAGCCGAAGCATGTATTTGTGGCTACAGGTTTAAAAAAAAGTGAAAGGTGTGTGATATTCTATTGAGATGTGATGGAATGAAAGGACAAACCATTCCTCGCCAGATGGCTTCGACCCGATGGCAGTCTATTTAAACCGACTGTGGCCTTTGATGAAGCCTAATGTCTGTCCAGACACTGATTGAATAAAGGCAGCGGGTTGAGTTAATTAAAGGTCCTGGTTTGAATCTAATAGTCTTCCATGCTTTGTGATAAATATGACCCAGACCACTTTGTGCGCACTCTCCCATACTGGTAATATGCTTAGTATCCACTCTAACCATTTCATTAAGAGAGAAGCAAAGGGCATCACATGTTCCTAATAGCGCTGGGGAAAGTGACTGATTGTTGGAATGTGACAATCATTTTCAAGACAGACTAATTTTCATAACTACAATAATCCTCATCTGGTGCATCTTCTCCGAGATGTCATTTCTCTGTCTGCTTTTTCACTAAGAATCTTCAAAGGAAGATTTCAAGCTGCCTCCACTGACAACCAACAACTTTATGGAAATATCTCTTCTTTCCCAATAAGGTTTATATTATATTGCTAGACACCAATTATTTTGAGAAACTGTCCTCAGCAAAGAAACAGCCAGTCTTATATTTTTCAGAACTTTTCTGTAAAAGAAGCATTGCACCAGTAAACCCCAAAATATCCTCAGGCTTAGCAACAACACCTTTCGAAGCTAAAACACACACATTCTCTTAAGAGGAAGTTAGACTGGCTGCTGTCATATTCCCTTTTTTAAACACTATGGTAGCATTACAGTTTAATACAGCTCTTTCCCTGTCAAGGACGACTAGTCATCGTGCTAATGTGGAGAGAAAAGACTCTGGTGGTGAACCACAGGTCAGAGCACAAGGGATTTCTGGGAGTGCATGAGCCGTGGTGCTTTAACCTTGAAGCAGCTTTTGGCCATGTACAAAAGACACTCATGGGAAACGCACCACTTCTATTACAAAGCGTCGCTTAATGGGCATCTACAGCTGACCTTCAATACACAGCCGCTTTACACAGAATGTGATTAGAGTCAAGCCCATTTGATCCAGCAGTAGAAGTGGTAATTGTCAATAAATGCCATAGCTGAACTCTTTATTCACAAAACATGGACATCAGCGCACCTCTCTACTTTCAGTGTGTAAAGCCATGCAGCATACATTCAAGTTTAATGCTACTAGAGGTGCCATCACACTGGAACAGGGCTCTAATCCCCCTCCCAACACACTTTATTGCCAAACTAATTCTGCTTGACTTGTCATGTGTGACCTCTCCAGGAAAAGTCGGCTGGGAAAGCAGAAATGGGAACAATTTGCCTGTTGTTTCAACCATTTAGTTTTAAATGTCCACATGGAATCTACTTATGTGGAAGGCCATAATCCACATGGCTGCTCTTTGAAACAGTGAAACGTTATTGTCCAGTCAAAAATAGATACACCAACAGAAAGAAAGAGGTTGTCTCTGTTTGGACCAAAGAGGACCACGGTCTCATGCACTTGTGTGTGCCTTTGCTGATAGTTCACACATTTTTAAATGATTTCCAACATGTATTACACAGTACATTTAAAGTTGGTGCTGTTTGGAGTAATTTTATATGATATAAAATAAAATAAAAGGACTCTACACCAATATATTTATATTCTTCACTGAAAGAAACTCCTGTGACAGCACACTCACCATGGGCATCAACAAGCAGGCACAACAGTAAACCGAGCTTCTTAACCAAACGTTACAGAATGGAAATTAAGAATGTGTGTGTTCTTGGTGAAGACTTCCAAGTGTGAAAAGGCCCTCAAATGCTGGAACAGTTCTTTTGTTTTTAAGTGCAATGTACTGCACAATTAAATGATGAAACCAAGATTCCCTTTGCCATCTTTGATTAGGTTTGCCCCCCCTCAATAGTGAAGCTGATTCATGAGCTGTATGGTCAGACATAACGTCATGACTAAGAGTTAATAATGGGGTCTCACTTCTGGTCCCTAATTGCAGAAAATATAATGGTCTGCAGTGCTTCAGGGCTCAAGTGCTACTCTAGTCTCTGGGAGTTCCACAGAAGGATAAGCTCCACTTATACTATGAGTTAGTGTTGTTAAAACTTTGAACTGTTCTGTTTATCCCAGTAAGATTAACTGCTCTACTTTTGATCATCCAAGACTTGCATTTCTCAGAGTCCATAGCTTACTCTGAGCAGATCATCAATAAGCCGCAAACTAAAACTGCAGGTGAGATGTTTTACAAGAACCTATATCTTCCGTTTAGAACTCTGCACTTCTTTTTCACAACTTGTTATTTTACACTCTTCAGCTGCACCACTTTAAAAAAAGTTCATAAAAATATATGAATAAGACAAAGGTAAATAGTCAGCTGTGATGCAAAACAGCATCATTTGTGTTGATTTGTGCAAATCTGTGTAAAACCTGACTGTGCCAGATTGAACTCCTCTTCTGAACATAGTCTGTTTCACCATTATGTTGAAAGCATTTGCAAAAGGGCAGGTACTTTGAATACCTGGTCGGTGATTGGATTTATCAATTGCAGTTTTATCCAATCAGAGCAGTTGTTGTTTATGTTCATAACAATAAAACAGCTGCTACATCTTCAAACCTTAAACCCGCCCAGACCTGTCAGTTCTGCCACATCATTGGACAAAACAAGCTGGTAAGGTCAGGGTTCGGACCGGGAATACTGTATGTTGCTTGGAACAGCTCAAGATAGATTTCCGCAAATTTTTAAACTCACAAATCTCACAAGAATCAAGTTGCAGCGCAAAGTTGGTTTTTCTCCACTTTTTACAAAATGAGAGGAGGCAGAATAAAAGCCACTTTTTTGCCATGTTGTTTATGGGGCATAAATGGGACACAAGGCAGACTGCAATGAAATTACATAAAAGCATAGAGGCTGGTATATTGGTGGTAGTAATGAATGTATTTGTTTGTTGAATATACCCACACCATCCTCAACACCAAAGCACAAGATAGTCATTTTTTTTATTTTAGCAGCTGGTATTATTCCTGCATGTCTCAGGAGCAGGCAGTGCAGCACACATTTAAAGTACTCAGTAGATTTGTTGGTTTAATTCACGGTTAAACTCATTAATGCGTTATTTTAATGCTTTTAAGACATTAGCATTTGCACCTACATATCAGCAGAGATTTCAAAGTTGATGCCAAGCTGATGAACACCAGTTCCACTTCATGAGGCATCTATTATTCAGTAGTTCTGGGTTTTAATTTGAGCTGGCTGCAGAGGCATATTGGAAACACATGTTTTAGAGTGGGCGTTTAAATTACAGGCCGAGACAATTGTTTCTCTTTAGTGCTGAAAATCATTTGTAAGATGTCAGTGACTTGACCTTTAGTTTGATTTCAAGAGAAATAACTGTTGGTATTTTTGGAGTAGCTGAAAAAGAAAGTGAAAGTGTTTGTATTGTTGCAGGAATTAGCATGTTCAGTATTTTGGGAGGACAGAGACATTTCCTATTACAGAAATAGGTAAAGGTCACACAGTTTGATTGAAATGAGCAGACAAGCGTCAATCACATTGGTCAGCCCCAGGTGTCAGCTTAGCATTGAAGCTGCTGGCAGGCTGCTGGCAGAGACCATCGGTGAGCTGTCACCGGTGCCATATATCCAAACACACACTGAAGGGCTGCTAAAACAATGGCTACATCTGTGTGTGGGACTGATTTTCTGTCAGGGATTTAGAATTAAACCATGTGGTTGAGCATGTTCTCATCAAACCTATTTTTATTAACAGCTAATTAGGTAACTTTGTGAGTTGGGTTGTCTGCATAAAATTAAACCCAGACGTTCCTTTGAGAATGAATAGAATGAATAATTACTTGTTTTGAAGTTTTATTTAACAAGCTACAATTAAACCTTCAAAGTATCCTCAATGGAAAAAACAATATGAACTCTGTTTATCTTGTGATGGATCTTTTCTGTGTCTGTGGTATTATACTACTGGTAAGTACACCGCTAGTGTGTGTAGAGCAAACCGTCTGTTCAACTCCAGTCTCCAGCTTGGCTCTCATTTTTTAGTCATTAACTCATGTAAACATCCCATCTGTCCTGCTTTTATGCTTCCTGTTTGTCAGCAAACCTCACCGCTGTAGACTGTGCACCAGCCGGTGCTGTGTAGGGATTTCCTGTGTTTCAGAAAGACAAAGAGCCCCTCAAAGTGTCTGTGACAGGCCACCTCAAGGTGAAGTCTCTGTTATCACTGTTGTCAACTGCCTGTTTTAACTGATTAGTCATAATCACTAGGCTGGTATCTGGCTTCTTAATTTATTATAACCTATATAGATTGAGACTAAACAACCTCTGAATGCAATAGACATATAACAAAACAGAGAAAAAGTGCTGTGACGTCATAGCCAGTGACAAACATCCAAAATGAGAATTATGAGTCATTGCATAAAGCCTGCCCTATTTAGGTTAGAATTGGTCTGACAGAATTTTAACCAATGGCTGTGAAAGAATTTTCAATGTTTTAGTAAAAAATTAACAACGGAATAATACTTAGTCTAGTTCAAAGTCTTGTTTAAACTAAAGTTACACTTGAATAATAGGGCAGCAATGTTGGTATTTATATTATGTGCATGTTTTGTCAGATGGAATGACTTGTCAAAGATTGAGGACCATTGAGGAAGGTCAGTTTTGATTTTTCACCTTTGGTAAAACATATTACCATTTATTTAAAAAAACTTGTTTTCTACATTAAAGCTCCACTACCCGAGTTTCTTTTTGTTGTCCCTGTCTCAGATTCCACTCAACCCAAAAAGCAGCCTTGGGACCTCTCCTACTTCCCTTTGATTAAATTATTATTAATTCATTATTAGCTCCGCCTCGTTTAACAGTATGTGATTGAATTGACAGTATTCATCCATGTGTGGACCAATGGGACCGCTCCTTTATTGAGCCTGTTATTGGCCAAGATTTCCCGTTCTTGTTTATTATTACAATTCTCTTTTATAAACAGTAGATGGCATCACAAAGCCTGTTTGTTTTTTCCCCACAAATAATTGCTTTAACAATATATTATTTGGGGTTTAAACCCTTTTCCCCAACTAGAAGAAAAGACATTAGGTACAGTCTGTTTAACAAGCTTGGCTGTGTCTTTCACCATGGATGACAACTTTTACTATTGCTGCTTGTCCCTGTGATGAGTGCTTACCTTGTCTGTGACACATGCAGAGGTGTGTGTGTCAACTGACATGACGCACAGGGACACTCAGGTTTTCTCTGTCTGGCTTCACAATGCTTACTTGGCGCGTGGCATTCAACCACAACCTCCGGCTTATTGTAGCTCAACCCAAAGCTGACAGGTTAGAGCAGTGGTCACATCCGATGGCTGCGTTCTGTCGGAGCTCAGCTTTTCAATACGTGCAATCAGCCATAAATGCAAAAGGTAAAATGTCAAAAAACACCTCTGGTATCCTCTCTGAATACTCTTTCTATGGCTCGTTAAGAATTCCAGTACATTATGACCTAATGTTTTTGGAGTTTTAAAAAAGCTATTTGACCATATGCTAATAATTAGAACGAAAATAGCATATATAAGAATATAGCAGTTTACTTTGTGTCTAATGTCTAATGTGAGTAATGAAATTTCAAACCCATGCTAGTTGCTGCTAAAGGTTAACCATTTTCAAATCTTCAAAAATGGGACACTTCCATTTTAACAATAAAAAAAACACCAGTGAGGGGAGGTCAAAGAGCCCGTAAAAATGGGTTTTATATTACATTTTCAAATAATTATTTACTAGCAGTAATGATAACAGTTTTTCAAGGGCCCTAGCACCCCTATGCAAATGTTCAAAAAGATTTAGTCCATATGCGCACCTGGTTGACTTAACCAAGCTACAGCTGTACTGCCTCTAGTCAGAAATAAAGATGTCAGTAAAGTAAAATATGGTCATTAAAAAAAAAAGGAGAGGTGTAAAAGGTGTAATGTGGGATATCAGCTACTGACGAATTTCTTTGAAAAGAGGTGAGCTGAGCTCATTGATGGTATAAGGGGAGCTCCACTCCAAAACTGAGCTAGCATATATTAAATTGTTAGCAAATATTAATAGCAAAGGGAAAAGGGGAAACACAGCTATTAATGTATAGACTGTCACTCTAATCTAGTCAAAGTTTTTTTGTTTATGTTGTTTTTGTGGAATTTATTATGCAAATGAACCTTGCACTATACGTGCTGGGTTGTTCATTATAGCACAGCTTTAGAAGAGACTTAGGCCAATAATATGTTTAATTTCAATATGAATAATGGACCAATTATTTTCTACCAGTAATTAAAAAAATAGAGACGACAGCTTGCAGTAGCACTGTAACATTGTATTACATTGAGTTTAGTTGCTTAACATATGAACCCTAGGGCCTGTTCTTTTTGCAAGTAATAATAAAGATCAGAATAAAAATTGAGTTTATTTGTCATGCTAATGATAATAATGAAATGTTTTTCACAATACAATAAGCATGCAGAGTTATAAAAATAGGATGGAAATGAAATGAGTAATCAGTTTTAGTGCAAGTTATAAACCAGCAGGGTAATAAAGTTAAAACAGTAATAAATAAACTAGACTGTAAAAATTTACAGGAATAATTTGAAATTTATTTTGCTCAAGGTTACGTTTACAGAACATGTTATAAGGGCCCTCTAAGATGGTTTGTACCTATGGTCCAGAAATTCATGCTACATCCCTGATTGTCCTGACATAGAATTGGCTAAAACCATCTTTAGCAGCTATAGCTAGCTGCTCATTACACCTTGCATTAGAGTTTTAATCTAGCGCTAGTAGCTACGTTACATAGTTGTTTTTCCCATGTGCGATGGATATTTTGAATACAGCATGATTGAAACATGCAACCCTCAGAATTGAACTGAATCTTTATAGACTGTGTATTAGTATGCATTTTAGATTATTTATGTATTTAGGACTGACTATGCTTTATGTTTGTTTTTGATCTGTGAGCCAAAGACAAATTTCCACTTTGATGGACAATAAAGTTATATTCTATTCTATTTTATTCTATTCTATTCTATGTATCCACAACTTGATTTAAAAATCCCAAACTATCACTAAACTAGGGCATTTTGGCAATAACATAAATATTTTTTACACCAGAAATGAGCATTAAATATATCTCTACTTGTTTGGATGAGTCTCTTTTTTTCGAGGTAGCATATATTATCTTGTTGGGTCAGGATAATTCAAATAAAATGTTTGAAAATGTGAAAAACTTTAAATAAACACACAATATTAGCAGACTTCCCTTTTATTGTTTACTAGCCTGAAGATATTAGATTGTGAGATGCTCCTACCAGCTGGGACTAGCAACAGAATTTAATTAAACACTATCTTCTTTCAACACTTTGGATGTTTGAATTGGCAAAACAGTGTTTACCTTCTGCCAAACTGTAGCTTGTGAAAAACATTTTCTGCTCCTAAACAGGTGTTTATTTGTCAGAAGCTGAACGGGGAAACTGGTTTCTGGATGCTATCACTACAAAGTACACTGTGCCAATGTGCTTTGAATTTTCTTTAGATTGCCTTGAAGGTTAAATTTACTACATGGACATATAGTCAATTAAAAACACCACACTTCACTCCCATATTGTCAAAACTATTAAGTAGAATCTCTCAGAGGAAACAGTGAGAAAATGTAATGTTGGAAGATAAGTGAGCTGAAACAGCTTCTGAGACATGCCTGGAATACAAGAGTGATAAAGATTGTTCAACTTTAGGCCTATTGTTCTAGTTTCATATTTTGCTCTAAAACTTAAAAGCATCAGCACACTGGGAGAATTAAAATATTTTTTTATTGAATGTGCAGAATCTTGCACAAAAATTCAAAGATTGGTTCATTCTTATGTAGGAGTTGTGAGTAGGCATGAGATTCTGACAGTATAACCTTGTGGAAAAATATTACGGTATGACAGTATCACGGTATTGCCGATATAACTTTAAATGGTTTTCATTTCCTGGTAAATTAGACAGTCTTAGTCAAATCTTTGGGTTGCTATAATAGTTAAATAATGCAGTACAATAGAATATCCAGATACAAGTTTTTCAAAAAACAGAAATCTAATCACTTTTTGGTCTTGTATCTCCCATCTATCTGCCCCGTTATTTATGTTTTTTTTAATACTGTGATTATCACGGCACTTTGAAAGCATGGTATACCTTGAAAAAGTTTATTGTCCTGTGGCTAGTAGTATTAGCACAAGAGGCTCCAGAACTGTAGCTTTCATACTTTCAGAGAACAGAATTAACAATACAGTAATAAACTCCAGAAGTGTCACACAAAATAATTCATTTAACCCTATTTGCAAAATTATAAGTTGATAATCATCTTCATCCACTTAAACTCATTACACCAAAAACTAAACACTGGACCTTCCTCAAATATACGTCTCCCTATCCACAATGATATTAGATTAAACTTTGTGAAGATCTAACTCAACCGGGTGTTGATACATATTC
This sequence comes from Perccottus glenii, assembly GCA_024416835.2. Classification (NCBI taxonomy): domain Eukaryota; kingdom Metazoa; phylum Chordata; class Actinopteri; order Gobiiformes; family Odontobutidae; genus Perccottus; species Perccottus glenii. The sequence goes on along the minus strand of CM044554.2, from coordinate 14,560,921 downwards.
AGTTATGAGTCATAATCTTATACTGACTTAAGGCAAGGGCAGGGGAAATCCTTCATCAGATCCGTTGTCCTTTGCCACAAAGAACAGGATCAATGAATGTGGTGTGTGCAAAATCTTTGTGTTTTATAGACAGTATCTTATAACATCATCAAAACCATATCCATCGAACAAGAGTAGAAAATGTTATTAAGGTCCTGGGGAGATCAATTTACATGGCGGTCAAACTAAAAGCCTGGCCCATGGAGATGTCTGGCTCAGGGAGGGAAGGGAAGTGCATCAAGAGCACTTGTCATCCTCCTCGGGGACATCACTACCTGGGACAGCAATACAGTCTTTTATAGAGTAAATAAAATGGAGTGTCTGTTTGGAGGAAAAGCTCATTGGGCTAGTAGGGAAAACAACAGATTTCCAGAAACAAAAATCTAACCCGCATGGGTCTAAAGAGCTTTTAAAACACCCTGAGCGCAGGTGTGTACAGCTCAATTTAAGATCCCTCTGCTGAGAGTTTAGCTTTGTGTCTCACACAGACAATATGTTGTAAAAATAATAATAAGCAGTATGGATTTATACACGTGATACATATTATAATATCAGAGCAGGTATTTTTGAAGTTGTTCTACTTGCTGTGTGTTGACAGCAACCAATAGCTGTCCGGGACAAGCGCAGACGTCATTGTTTTTAATGAGGATGGTGTATTCACAGTTTAGCCGACAACACAAGGGTTATCAGAATAAATGAGAGAAGTTTTGCAGTTCTGTGGAATGTGACTGCCGTCCTTGTGTAATCAAACGGACAAAATGCAAAAGAAGATTTTAGTCTTGAAGTGCTGCCATAGCTCCCAACCTTTTCTAAAACCTACCCAGAATTGCACATATTGACAACTTATTTCAAAATGTTTTACAGTACAACGTTTATACACTTTGAGCAAACATTTGGGTCAAGAAATGTAATATGTAGTGCTCTAAAACTCGTCAAAAGCCCTGACTTTGATCATGTCACATAGGTCTTCAGGTTCAATCAATGAAAAGCAGAAAAAGACAGAAATAAATGAAACACAACCTCCAAAGAGACGGAAAAGACTAAGAGATAGAAATATGCGCTCAATAAAGAAGCCATAAATTATGTAAGTATTACTGCAAATTTGACCTAACTCTAAATTGATCGTTTTGCCTCAGTAAGTGTTAATTTATTCTATAACTTCAGTTGTAAGACCCCTCAAAGAAACTCTACAGGCAGCTTTAAAGTGAAGCCTGAACGCTTCTGGGGGACAACTGCAAAGAATTTCTTTCGTGCTGACATTTAAAATGAGCTGAAAGCAATATTACATAGTCTTTCTCCTACACATCTTGGCATAGAGATCTTACTATTGTCAACATTCTACCACATGAACACACTTATCCAGTTCACCCTTTATTCCTGTTCCCCATTCCCCCTTAGGATTATCTGGAACCCATCACACCAATCCGGCTTGCCCCATTTTGAATGACAATCTCTTTTTCAAATCTTTGACAACACCACCCACTCTTGTATACCCACTTTTCGTCTCATCACTTCTCTCTTCTATCTGAACCATTTCTCTCCATCTCCCAGCACCAACCCCCACTTTACTAATCTAGCACAACTAAATGAATCACCCTCTCGATGTCTAGTCTGCGATTTTCCCATCATCCCGCTTTGCCACAGTCCTATTTCCACCTCTCTGTCATCTCATGTCTGTCCTTTCCTTCGTACCTACCCATCTAGCCACTGCCTCCTTATGTGGCCCGGGCAGAGAGGCTGTTGGGAGAGCGTGTCATTTCTCAGAGGAGGTGCTGTCAGTTGACTTTGACTTTGCTTTTAATGGCTTTAAGAACTGGCTCTCCCCATGCCCAAGGGGGTTTCACCAAGTCATGACTCGGTTCCTTCCACACCAGGATTATGCAGATGGATAATCCCACATCCCTGCTCCCACCTGAGTTTGGTGGGGCATGAAATAGGGGGAAAAGTGTTAACTGTGTGTCCAAATCAAAGTTTCTGGAAGGAAGGTTGAACGTTGGGAAGCATGCAAAAAAAAGGGGGTTTCTTGTTTGTAAATGGGTGGAAGAAAACATAAATTGCAAGAATCAGCCACTGGAAGAGACACATCGACTCCAGAGTGCCTCTTATTGTAATTAATAATCAATGCATACATGCGGCGCATTCCAAATAAAAAGTGGTGTACAGATACTCAGTCTTTTGTGAATCTTGACTATTCCTTGTGGACTTCAGGATACAAAGGGTTCTTATAGAAATAGTGTTAAAACTTTAACCACAGAGAGTGAGGGTTTAAAAGCAATCAGAAAAAAAAGCTAGGTGAGAAAACAGGTCAGCCAATGCAAGATTATGGCAATCATAAATCAATGCACAATGTTATAAAAGGGAAACAATATTGAATGCTTAACACAAGAGCAAAAGAATAAATAAATAATAAATAAATGCTTGCTCAATGTAACAGCTTTTTTGTCAAATGGACCAATCAAATACATTTTTTACAGGTACATCTTAATGGCATTATATTTTAGTATACAGTTACAACACAACGTGCATTTGTTGTCAATTTTGAGCGAGTGAATATGAAATCAAAGTGACTTCGGAGTTAAGGACGCGTGATGGCACCGTGCGTAACGCGTGCGTTCGCCTCCAAGCAGTTGCTCAGATGTGTGCTCGTTTTTGACACGAAACTAAACCATGTGAACCTATATGAAAGATTCAAATTGCTCGCCGTGGATAGATGACATCAGGTGAAGGTGGAAAGAGTGTGAGGCTATGAATAGCGATGTGGTGGAAAAGTTATTAAAAGGAGAACAATCATAAATGTTTGCGCGCCTCACCTGATAAATCCTCCTTGGAAAAAACAGAAAGACAGGACATACAGAATCCGAACGACCTGTGGGAGCATCCTCCGTCTCAGAAAAATCTCTCCTCAAACCCCCGGAATAAGTTCTAGAAAAATATTTTTATGGGGAAATCAGCAAATCCACTGAGCAGCTCGTGAGATAGGGCTACTGGAGGAAGGCATCGTCTCTCTCGGGTTCTCTCTCTCTCCGAGCTTGTCTTTTGGGGAAACTTCTCCTCCCCCCTCCCACTGTGTCCAAGGGGCTCGCACACATTCACTCACGCAGCTAGATGCGCGCTTCGGGGCAGCTGGTCCGCCTCTGGGTCAGTGCGTGCGTGTGTCGGAGGAAAGGCTATACATTTACGCGTCTTTTTAAGTCAGAGTGTAGTTGGGTGTTTTTCTTGAGTGTTTCCCTCCTCTCTCCTGATTGAAAGCGGGGTGAACATTTAAAGGAGCAGTAACTTTTTGTTTTGATGCCGTCTCCATCCTAATGAGGCGTGATTAGGACGGGGACGGCGATAGAAGCGAGGGTGAGATAAATTACAGCGCTCAGAAGCAGACCGTGGGCGATGACCAGGCTGTAATGAAGGGGAGATGTATTTATTACACGTATTAGTTGGAAATACTGGGGTATAAATGGCAGAATAACCAATGTAACCCAGCTTCAGATTTTCCTTAAAAATAATTCTGGCTTTTTTAACATTTCCACAAGTGCAGGGCAGAACCTTTCCAGTTATATTACATCTATGGCTGGAATGAATGAGTACTTTGAACCTGTATTTACTTGCTCAGTTCAAATGACCATTAGGATTAACTTTCACTCATAAAATAATTCAACATTGACTTATTTTTTAATGTGATTGTATTTCATCAGTTATGTGTAAAGGTAACAATACATTTTATGTCAGTTATATTGTGCTCATGTGATTGCATCAATAACGTCAGATTGTGGAGTGCACTATGTTTATTCTACACTGTAAATAATTCTGCTGTGATTTTACAGTAAATTACTGGCTACTAATTGCATTACTTTCACAGTAATTTACGGTAAGAAATTTAATGTAAATTACAGTAAAATGACAGTTGTGTACAGTCATTTCACAGTTATTGATTTCACATCATTACTGTAATTTCACAGTGCATAACTGTATAAATATAGTTATCAGCTGTAACTTGAACAGTAATTTATTGTGTTTCAGCTGTAAAAGTAATGCAATTAGTAGCCAGTAATTAACTGTAAACTTACAATTTAATACAGTAATGCAATATGATGACATAAAAGTAGTAAAAAAAAGATTAAACAATAGTTTCCACAATTGATTTTATTTTCAATAAAATTGATACAACAATATCATAAACGTTGCAAGAGTCATTGCATAACAGCGGGCAAGAGTCGGCAACGAGATGGCAATCCAAAAAACACAGCTAGAAAATACCAAAAACATAAGTAGAAGTGAAGGTCTTGACAAGAAGGGCAGTCCAACATATTCAGTGGCGATATGGCAAGTAAAAACGGAGAGAGCCAACAATGACAAAAGTAAATTGTACTTGTAGACATGGTCATACACGATAAACCCATGAAGCTATAAAAGTAAAGTGACAAATGAAAAAAGTAATACCATCAAAACAAATAACATGGCAACCCAAGCCCCAACACACAGGTTTCATGCGAGTACATACTTAAAGGAGAACTCCGGTCAATTTTAACATTGAGCTAATTTTTTTGTAAATTTAGAGTGCTGTCAGTACAGAGAACAACGACAAAAATCGGTGTTGCCTATCCTCTTTTTTAAATTTGCACCCTGTTGACCTTAATGGGGCAATATTTTAAACCTGCTTTTACCCTCTTAACATCCTTGATGTGTCATTACAAGTGCACAGCCAATGTGAGTGATTCCTTCAGAGTGAACACGAGTGAATCTGACTGCAATAGATGTGAAAAATATGAATAAAAATGAAGTTAATTCGGCCAGCGCTCATACCTGTATTTACATCCAGTTTTCGGTTGAAGTCCAAAGTAGTCGATTGTCGAGTTCACGCGCGTGATCATAGGTAACTAAACATATACTAAACAAAAACTTCATTTTTATTCATATTTTTCACATCTACTGCAGTCAGATTCACTCGTGTTCACTCTGAAGGAATCACTCACATTGGCTGTGCACTTGTAATGACACCTCAAGGATGTTAAAAGGCTAAAAACAGGTTTAAACATTGCCCCATTGAAGTCAACAGGGTGCAAATTTTAAAAAGAGGATAACAAGTGTAGGCAACACTGATTTTTGTTGTTGTTCTCTGTATTGACAGCACTCCAAATTTACAAAAATTTGCTCAATGTTAAAATTGACCGGAGTTCTCCTTAAGTATGTACTGACATTATTATGTACTAAATTAACACAAAATCTGATTATGTTGCCATCCATTCAAAATCCACAAGTTTGCGCAGCAGAGAACAAACTTGCTGATTGATGCCTCCCTGCTTCTTCTTGGATTTAGATCCTGTGTCAGGTTGATGCCCAGGAAGCACCTAAGACAAAAAAAAAAAAAAACATTTAAAAGTCTGAGAGATTCCCTATTTTTGTTATATATTTGAAAATACAGTCTAACATTAGAATATATTTTACACTGATTATTTTTCAATAATCCATTTAGTTTTTCTAATTTGCTATTTGCTGACCACAACAGCACATGCAATACATCTTAGGGTAAGAGGTGCTCATTCCTGTAGCTGGATATCTACCTTTTGTTGGATCAGACTGAACTCTTTAGGAAGGTAGATATCCAGAAACAGGAATGAGCAACTCTACCCAAGGTGTTTTAAAACAGTCTTAATTTTGTGGACGGGAAGACAGGAGTCACGATATACAGTGAAATGTGATTATTAAACTTCAAAAAGTGACAGTTTAAAGACATGCAATTGCACGTTTGAAAGTGAAAACTGTTGCACATCCACCAGGTTTGAGTTCATTCATGACTCGTGGTTTCAGAGCAGTTTGTAATAATGTGCAGTACTCAAAGAAATGGTTAACTTAAAAATTAAAATTTGCTGATAATTTATATTTGTATTTTGGATTGTCATTCTATCATTGGACGCTCTATTCACTTTAGCCTGAAATGAAACCCTAAATCTTAAATTCTGTTCTGATGAAGAAATAAACTATAAATTATCAGCAAATAAATCTTTTTTGGGTGAACTGTTCCTTTAATAAGTACTGTTTACATTGTTTATAATATGCTGTTGATGAATTTTGAGTTAACTTTATGGCATTTACATTTCTAAACATATTTTGCTATTCATTTTAATAATGGAGTGAGATTTTTTCAGACATGGAATGGTGATAGGAACGTCTGTACCTAATCTGTTTGCCGTGTTTTGCCTAGGGATGCAATGTTCAAGTCAAGTCTGTCTCTTCATCACAGTGAAAATACAATATATTAACAATTTGGTATCAGATTGGTACTGGTATCGGCCGATAAAGAACTTAAAGGAAGGGTTCGAGTAAAATCAACCTGGGCTCCTCAGAGCTTATTTAGAGAAATCAGTCGGATGGCTTAGTGCAGGCGCTAATGGATCCTATGATGTATCTCGTAATTTACCCCACTAATAATGCCCAGAATGGTGCCAAACTTCTACAGTAGTACAAATAGGTTCTGTACTCATAAAACAAGGCTTTTGAAAGTTTGTAAGTACATCAGTAGTTTATTTAAATAACACTTGCCTGATGGCTCATGCTACCCCTTATGAAACAAAAATATATTGCAGTATATTGGAAAATATCATGTAATATATTAGGCATATATTCTTATATATATTTATTTTTTCCAATATATTGCAATATATTGAAAGCAGCAATCATTTGTATATTTTGCAATATATTATATAATATATGTATCATCAATATATTATTTAATGTATTCAAATATATAAAATATTAGAAAATAAAAGGGAAAATAATATATTACAATATATCACAATATATTTTAAGAAATATATTGGTAAATATATTTTCCTTTCGTAAGGGCCACTAACCCAGATGTCGACGTCACTTCAGTGGCTTGGGAAAAGCACGTAAAAGTCCTGGCAGAAAGCGCTGCATAAAGATGTAGTGTAATGACAAATAATTTCTTTTTCCGAACTGTTAACAACTGTTTGGCTTGAGGTCTTGGTGCAAAAGCCCTAGGTTGATTTTACTCCGAACCACCCCTTTAACCCCACATGAAACATTGAAAGGAGATTAAATACCTTTGAATAAATTCAAGAGTGCATGTAGACTCTTCTGGATATTGCAGATTCAAACAGTAGTAACTGGAAAACAGCGAGGCAATACCGGTGATAAAGTCTGCGTGTGGCCCCATGACAACTTGTCCTTCGATGGAGAGCAACCATGCTGCAGGCTTAATCATATCACCTGAAATAAACAAAATAATATAAGTACAAAGACGGATTAGTCTATTTTACCTATGAAGTGCAACCAAAGTAAAGTTACAGTCAAGAATCTCTCAAAAATGACCTTTTCGTGGCATGTGCGTTGTCTTTGAATTTAAATTCACAGGAATTAGCTAACGTTATAGCTATTCAAAATGGATGATGACGCACTTTTTTTTTCCACTCATACGAAAGTCTATACGAAACAATACAATTTTAAAATGCAAATAATACAAGTACAACGACAGAAATAGTACATTTTACCTCTGAAGCAATAACTGAAGTAAAGATAAAGTCAACACGGTAAATAATATATCAGCAGAACTTCGTGTGCATCGTCTTCTAAGTTCACAGTGATAATAATGCAAAATGGATGACCGTGTCAAGCTACCCTGGGACATCCCGCCCATTCTTCAATTTCAAACTTTGTAAAGTTAGCCATGCACTAGAGACAAGCCTATTTTTTCTTTCACCAAATTTTTTTTCAAGATTATTCACCTCTCTCCAAAGACTTAATACATTTCGATTAGCCTACGTTCACTTAAAATAATTGCACAAGCAGTCCTTTAACAAAACTTGGTAACAAAAACATAATTCATCATAAACAACTGCTGTAAAGCACTTTTCTAAGTTTTTAAGGTCATTTTTCGCTGCTTTGCCAATGCCAATGTCAGGGATTTTCAACCACCACTATGAAACGCTAACTTGCTAGCTTGCCAGATCTCTAACATCGCATAAATAACTGCTTAGATCCATTTTTTAACTATATGCACTTTTTATTTACCTCGTAACTTACCTTTATACATCAGATAGCATCGTCAGTGCCAAGAGAATATTCCTGCGTCGTGTCGTGTCGTCGTGAGCTGGCTACATGTAAAGTAGCCAGACTGAAGATGGCGCCTTCGTTCTCAGCTGAATAGGTATTTTTACAGTTATTTGCTGTCATATCACAGCATAACACAAAAATCACTCATAGTTAATGGTTGGATGAAGCCATTTATTATCAAACAACTCTGTTTACTCTTTTTAAATCATAATGACAGAAACTACCCAAATAACCCTGATCAAAAGTTCTTAAAACGGTGTATTGCCACCTTTAACATCAGTAACAGCTTAAGTATTTTGTGGTAGTTTTTCTCAGACGGTAAAGCTGCTCATTTTTCTTGGCAAAAAGTCTCCAGTTCCTGTAAATTGCATGAACTGCACGTTTGAGATCTCCCCAGAGTTGTCTCTGTGCTGTTTGGCGTATCGTAAGCATTTGCATAGTTATGGCTTTCTCGACCATGCAGCCCATTTCTCTTTAAGTGCCTTATTGTGCATCTTGAAATAGCCACACCACTTTTTTTGAGTCCTGTATTTCAGATGAAGTTATTTGTGGCTTTCTCTTTGCATCCAGAACAATTTTCCTGGCAGTTCTGGCTGAAATATTTGTTGGTCTACTTTACCTTGGTTTGGTTTCAATAGAAGCCCTCATTTTCCACTTCTTGATTAGAGTTTGAACACTGCTGATTGAACATTCTCAATTCCTTGGATATTTTTATATCCCTTTCCTGTTTTATACAGTTTAATTAATTAGCTTTTTCCATAACTAAGAATACGTTGGTGCAGCACTGGATTAAAGATGCAAGGGTCTGTCAGGAGCCCAGAAACTCACTGACCTTTTATATACACACTGATTACAAACAAACACATCACAGGTAAAGATGGTTACCTTTAGTTTGTGTTTGTGTCAGGCCAAAATCATCAGGGTCATTTGGGTAGTTTTCTGTTGCCATTATGATTTAAAAAGAGTAAACACAGTTGTTTGACAAAAAATGTCTAACAACCAGTAACTATGACCGAAAAGAAAAGTTTTTGTGTTTTTTTGTGAGGTAAAGGAATAATCCAGATAGACATGACAATCAGTCAGCATACATAAAGCATCTTTTCAGTTTGTGCAGGCAGCTAAAGTTGACAGCCGATCCAAAGGGGAGATGATAGGATTCCACAGACAGACCTAGCTGCCATGAAATGAATGACAAGGCAATGAAAAGTCTCTCGGCCAAATTATTGAAAGATTACGTCAGCGTTAGGGATGTAACAATCAACTGTGATCCGGTTGAAAACTGATTAACATATGTGACGTTTCAAGTCAGTTGAGATTTTAATTGAATCACAATTGATGTTTTGAACAACAGTTTACTGTAACTGTTTACTGCAAACTCACAACAAGTTGTTGCAACTGTTTCTAGCATGGCAACAGAGTGTGGATGTTGATATTAAGGATGTCTCATCAGTGTTCACTCGCTCACCATCTGTGTCTCTCCCCTGCTGCTGCACAGACCGGTCCCAGACCAAGTCGGCTCTGTGCGGCCTTGACGAGCAGGACCTAATGAGCGCACTACAAAAACAAGTAGGTTTTAGATAGGGTTGACTGTATTATGAAATAATAACTTATGGCTCAGAGATGGTTCAGACTCAGGACGACAGCCTCTGTTTAAAGGTTAGCCTCTTTGCTAACACAGATTACTGCTCACATTCTCTCTGTTCTCCACCGGTGACGGGACATTTACTGGACTTTTTGTCCTCTGTTGCAGCCACTGGGAGTAAAGAGCATGGGCCTCCAACGTAAGGTCTGCTGTTCTTTGTGAAGTACTTCTGGTCCTTACATTAATTATTACTGTTAGTAAATTCTTGTTTTTATTAATAAATAATAGATGAAAAATGCACAAAAGGTAACAGTTAAACAAATGAGAGTTGTTTTGATAAAATTCTACTGTTTTCGGAAGAAAAACATACAATTTCATACATAGGTTTTATTCTTTATCTTTTTAATGGTTTCTTTTATGGTCCACCAACATTTCTAGGAACTCTTATTTCCAGAATTTCTTTTAAATTTATTCCGTGTTGTTTGTGTTTCTCCCGCACCTCAAATTCACGGAATACTTTTTTTTATCAAGCTAATGACATATGGGGCCAAACAAGCATGATAATGCCATAAACAGCAAGCGACTAGTTTGCAGCATCAATTGTGCAACACATACTAGAGACACAGTGATCGGAAAGTGAAGCTGGACAAGTTGAAAACAATGAAACAAGCTTAGCACTAGGACTGTTGAATATAAAAATAAAATTTAAACACACCATTATATTCAGAGTTTTCTGTCCACAAGCACCATAGCCCCAACCATGTATTTAGGTGTCACCTCATTAAGGTGCCTGTGAGATTAGATTAGACTTTAATGATTTCATAATGGGGAAATTAACATGTGACGGTTGTTTGCATATACTGTAGTGCAAAAATAGTGTTTGAAAGTATACAGAACATTTAGAGTAAAAGGATCCTTCGGATCAAATGAGACTCAAATTCTCCACCACCATGTGACAGGCAAACACCTTAGCAGATTAGAAAAGACTAACTAGCTGAACACTCAGATTTAGCTTCTTGTAATTATAATAATTATTGTCTATGGTGGATGGTGGATTAAACACTGTAATTATTTGCCTATTTGTTAAAGTTTTTATTTAATATAATTTAATAGTTTTAAAAAGTCTCTCAAACTTTGCGGTAAAATAAAACATTATTTTATTAGTTTTTACTTCTCATGATGATTGCACATCACTGGTGCAACTGATGTAGGGGAACACTGTAGTCATTTTTATTTAAAAACAGTATTTGATCACTTTTTGCTAAATTTCTTTGAAGGCTCCATTTAAAGAGGCACTAAAACTAACCATTAAACTTCATCGGTGACGTCACTCACAGTAAACGACATAAGCCTTTATGTGCGCTGCACTAAATACTTACTGGATTACTCGACACACACTTTAAAGCCTCGACACAGTACATCCCATCACTGCGCCAGGATCAGTGTTGCCAGGTCCGCGGTTTTCACACAGAATTAGGCTTTTTTTTGTGTTTCAGCGGGTGACCATATTTATCAGAATAAAATCTGAATGACAGGATTTAAAACCCAATTCTCCCCTTCAAATATAAAATCAGGGTAAATTAAACTGGAATGGGGTACCAAGCTACGGACCCCCTATTATTATATTCCACAGGTTTTTGGGTAGGTTTCAAGTTGAGTGTTGGCCGGATTTTGACTCAGTGACCTGGTAACCCTGGCCAGGATGCTACATTGCAATTAAAACCATGAAATATGCTCGGAAAAGACTTCTGGCAAATCTAAAAAGTAGTACTAGGTACATTTTTCAAGGAAAGTTTGGGGTTGAGGGAAAGTTTTTTTTCACAAGTTGTTGTAGTAGAAAAGGGGCTATTGTATTCAGTAACTCATTAATGGCATTGGCACTTACTCATTTATAACAGCTGCTACGTCCATTACTTTTTACCTAAGTGTTTGACCACGACATTGTAAATCAACTCACTGACCTCCATTTTGACAACACCCAACTTAGTAGTTGCTTGCTTCTTTTATGAATCCCTCATTGGCTTGTTCATGACCCCTGTCAAAGGCATGGCATGTCCTGATGTTGTTGAAAAGCTGTACACAGACTTCTCACGCAGGACCAGACAATGAGCTGTGCATGTTTACTATTAGCATACTGACATAGGTCACACTTAACATGACACAGATGCAGTGTATACAAAAGGGGATACTTGAAATGGAAAGACGGTCTCTCATACATTTGTCAAGACGAGGTGAGTATTAAATTGTCTTCTGCCTTAGGAGCTGAAGTTTATTACATAACCCTCACGACAGTACTAGTGCTTTGTGTCCCCAAGTGGACATGCAACTTTGGTTTCCCGTTTAATATAAAAAGGCGACACTTTGCTCGCTTCACGATAAGAGCTTCAAATAACCAACTGTGTCGCTTCCCTCAAAAGGCCACCCCTGCACCTTTCACAGTCTCCCGTTCGCTCATTTCCAGCGGCAGGAGGAGACAGTCTCTGATAAAGCTCTTTCTTTACCCAGCTACATGTGGGGCAGGTGGGGACTAAATGACAATTCTGGACTCCACTTAACCCCTTTGCACCTGCATTTTGCATTTCTTTCAGCTCCGTACTTGCTCATTTTTCTGTTGAGGTGGCTGGGAAAAAACAGACGGTGTGTCCTGCGGAGATAGACCAACTGTTGTTTACTTTGAGCTTTCTCCATTTTTTGATCTAGACACTCAACTTTTGCTTCAAACTGGCATTGCCCTATATGGAGAGATTCTGCATGCTGTTTATGGTACAATTAGTGACCCACCTGTAGGACAAAACACCAATTAAAACAGAGCTGAATATGCATTATCTTGCACCCTATCTATACATAACAACAGGAGTCATTTTTTTCTGTTGGCTTAGCATTTTTTTTAAATCAAAAGCTGCTCATTTATTAACCTTTGGCACTTATATATGGAAAGGAATGTATCAGAACCACATGCACGGATCAATAATAGTGATTTATAATTGCACTTCGTGTTTTATGTCACACAGGAGTCAGTATCAAAGAGCTGACACCATGAAACACAACTGTAGCCTTGTTGGATTTTCAGCTTTATCTTGCAAAGGCATGCAGTGTTGGTAAAGCTCCATACTGGCTTTGTTGTCCTTTTAACTTCCTGAGGGGGAATATAGCCTGTGGAAGTTTTCTTGGGGAAAAGACATTTATCCTTTTTTTTCTTTCTTTTATTTAATTTTTTTTTACATACGTGACAGCTTGTAAAAAGTGTTCAATGGCTGTCCTATTTTCAGCCTGTGACACTCGCAGGGCTGCAGACAACAAGAGACAACAATACTCTGCCCTGTGGGTTCTTTTATGTTGCAGTTGTTGTGAACATGGGATGGAAATGAATAGAATGCAAAGAAATATGGTAAAGTATAAAATTTTAATTAGATGGCACCGGCAGTGGGCAGCAAAAAACAAATCCGCCTCATGGTTCTCCCTCTGCTATAGGAGCCCTAATGGGAGCTGTGGTTTTATTCTTTGGAAGTGAAACATTTTAAATTAATCACATTTCTAGGTTTGGCGAGAAACTGTAACGAGATGTTATTCTCATGACCCCAGAGGCTGCAAAGTATGTAGTAGCTTGTATTTTTAGTATTGTTTGTTTTGGAGCATATGTAGTAATCAGTGAGTTTGTATTTAACTTTAAATTAAGTCGACATGCTTTTGCTGCTGTAGTGGTATTAAATTAGGTTTCAAGGGCTCGTGTAAAAAATATGACGGAGAAAACAGAGAATTTAAAATTAATAAAAAAAGCGACACCAGCACCTATTTGATAGGGCATTTCTTTCTTTTTTTTTTCAGGAGTTTGTTTAGGTACAAGTTCATGTGACATAAAAATCAGATCCTTCGAGTTTTTTAATAAATCTAAGTCTGATTTATTAATTAGGAATTAACCTGTGGACTGTTAAAAGTGCATCATTTAGTTCCTGCTCAGTGCTGCCAGAACACTGACCTAAACACAACATGGACTCACTGTTGCCGTCCAAATTGAGCATCTCTGCTTAAACATACATTATTAATTAGCACTCACTGAGAACCAGTTGTTTGTGTGTATATTCTGACAAAGTTGAAAGTCCTTTTTCATGCATAAATGCAACACCATTTTACATGTGACTGTGAGCACATTACAAATTAAGTGCAGAATTAGTCGAGGAGAAAACAGAGCCAATTAGCATCCAGTTGATTGACTCTTTGGTGGTCAGGGACCTTGAATCTTAAGAAGTTCATTTGTTCTCTCTCAATTGTTATTGATGCGATGGATTCTGGAAATGCGGCTCCAAGCTAATAGGTCGAAGAGGGATTGGAGTTATGCTGCAGGACTAGTCTCTAATTGCCAGCAGTGCCAAAAACACAGGGAGGAACCTGCATACTTCAACAAAAAGACTCTCAGACTTGGAATGATGTAACCAGCAGTAACGGCATCTTAGCTTTTTATAAGCTCGACAATGCAAGTAGGTAACAGACCATAGAGATTGCCCTTTACAGAAATCCTGCTGTGCCCAATCTATTCCAGCTGTTTTAGGGGAGAGCCAGACAGTTAACAAATGCTACCTGTTTAAAGTAGACACATAGGAAACAGAGATTAACCAATCAAGCTTACAACACAAAAGCAAGTGCAGTAAATAAGGAGAGGATGATTCATGGTGCAGTATCAGCAGTGTGCTTTTGTGAGGTGACACGGGATGTGCCATGTCCTCGCTGAAGGTTGGAGATTCACTGAAGAGGCACTTTAGACCTGTGGGGTCATTTCAACTTTCATATATTGTAAAGCAGAAGTTATTTAACTCGGGCTCCAGCTTGATAAAAGCCTCACATGCAAGTTTCTGTTAGTTTCTGACTCGCAATGTAAGGAATGGTTTTGTATTTCTATAAAACGCAGTGGCTCAGTGGTAGAGCGGTCGTACTTCAACCGGAAGGTAGATGGTTCGATTCCCGCTCTCCCCACAGTTCATACTGTCGTTGTGTCTTTGGGCAAGACACTTAACCCTCCTTACCTCCAGTGTTCCAGCTGTAACACTGGTGAATGAAAGCTCAATGTAAGTCGCTTTGGATAAAAGCGTCAGCTAAATGACAAAAAAAAATGTAAAACAAGAAACAGCATGTGGTCAAGCCTGGATTATGTAAGTCTTGTATCATAAAGAGTAAAACAATTGTGTTGTATTTTTTAAGTATACACTGTATTAGAAAGAAAAATGTTGCAAATATAGTGACAATAGAAAACATGAATGGGACACCACAATATGATGTAAAGTTAAGATATATAGAGTAGAATATTCAAAAAAGGTATCTGCAACTTTGCCATGTGCTTTTAGTTTCAATTTACCTGTTACTTTTTCTATTTTCTTTACTTTAAAAAAAAAACATTTTAAATAAATGGTTACAATTGGTCGGTTGTATTGAATTTGATGGAAGCTTTGATCAATAAGAGAGGTTCCAGACCCACTTCATCTACAGTATATAAGAAAAATCACTGTGAAAGGGTCTGGCTGGCCAGGTTAATAAAAAGCCATAATGCTGAATAATAGGGGATAATGACTTGCTATTATTACTATCACTATAAATGGAGTAAATAAGTCAGTGTTGAGCTCTTACATTTATTACATATTTTAAGTAGGCCTATGTATTAAGTTGTGTATTATGATCAGGTGGTGATATATTTAAGCTTAATTATGTGTTGCACTAATCGGCTAAAACATGTCCAGGATATTTTGGCAAAGGTCCGACCTTCATCCGTCTGACTGCAATCTCCTCACAGTGGCTCCAAAATAAGCCCACAGCTGGAAAACAGCAGGAGCTTCAACAACGCTGTAAACAGCACAAGTGTAGGGTCTTATTTTCACACGACCTCTGGTATTTGAACAAAAAGAACTCGCTTAGTCCAATACTTCAGCCATACACCCTGGTGCACACTCAAAAATAGAAACTCAGGAGGAGTACATCTCCAGCTAACTTCTCACTGCTGTGCTTGTATTCCAATTAGGCTGGAATCTGTTATATGTATTCCACATTTTCTCCACTTTTACTCCTACACTGTGCAGCCCAGTTTTAGAGAGGGCTTAATCCCATGTGTGGTGCTTAAGAATTAACCAAGGGATCATGTTCTGGGGGTCAGGTGGGTAATGGGAGGAGATTATATGAGGACAATGTTAAACAACTAAATTAATACACATTTACAGACCTTAGTTAAATATTTTAAAAGAGAAACAGTGTTGGAGTTGAAGTTTTGCCAGTGAATATATGTATGATTCTCTTCTTGGTTTATCCTTCTCCCTTGTTATGAATATTTAAGAGGGCTTCAGATCAACTGCCAGGGGCACATGAGAGTGTGAGGATCATTAAGTTACAGGTTGGGAACAATGGGAGAGGAATTAGAAGTGAGTCAGACTGGGTGAGAGCAGATTTAAATCAAAGATGTGTCAGGGTCCTGGCAGCAAGCAGCAGCTGGTGAAGCACAAATGTGTAGCAATTGTATTCCATGTACTGCTGACCACTGTTGCTATGGTTTGACAAATACTAACACACACTATGTTTCAGTTGAAAAATGTGTACTACCTAATGCTTTGGAATTTATTTACTTTGTTTACTACAATGCCAATTTCTGCATTACGTTGTTAGATTTGCAGCTGGTTCAATTTTCAGCTGAAATGAACCAGTATGTGGTCCATGTCTGGCAACAACAAAGCAAGAGGCTAATGTGGCGCAACGAGAAGCCAGTCATCAGTAATGTCTTA
Source organism: Perccottus glenii (assembly GCA_024416835.2). Lineage (NCBI taxonomy): Eukaryota > Metazoa > Chordata > Actinopteri > Gobiiformes > Odontobutidae > Perccottus > Perccottus glenii. The sequence continues at coordinate 14,544,478 of CM044554.2, read as the reverse complement.
ATTGCACTGTGGTCTATTGTGCCACTATGGCACTGTTAAAAAAGTAAGTGAGGGAAGGATGGAACGGGAGATTGTCAGATGGATCGGGACAGCTTCTGCAGTGATGCGGTCGATGTACCGGTCTGTCGTGGTGAAGAAAAAGCTGAGCTGTAAGGTGTAGCTCTCGATTTATCGATCAATCTACGTTCCTACTCTCACCTATGGTCATGAGCTTTGGGTCATGACCGAAAGAACAAGATCCCAGATACAAGCTGCCGAAATAAGGTTTCTCCGCAGGGTGGCGGGACGCTCCCTTAGAGATAAGGTGAGGAGCTCGGTCACTCAGGAGGAGCTCAAAGTAGAGCTGCTGCTCCTCCACATCGAGAGGAGCCAGCTGAGGTGGCATCTGTCCCGGAGGCCTCCTGGATGGCTTCCTGGAGGAGGAGGGATTTTGTCGCTCGGTTGTAATTCTTTTTCCAAAAAGTTAAAATAATAAATGTATTTTGGTACTACCTTTTTGTTATGAGTTCAGAGTAAGTTTAATCTGCATTTCTTAGTACCAACTTGAAACCCACAAAGGCCAGAAAAATTATTTTATATGAAAAAGAGAAAGAATTCCCACGAATGGCAAGGCTACTCAACTGAGTGATACTGATTTCAGTTTGTAGGATAGCTTTCAGGGAAGAAATGTAGTTGTGTTTGCAAATGACAAATCACCTCTTTATGTTGCTACTCAGCAGGTTTAAGTGAGCAATGCAATGTGTTTCTTGTCACATGGTGCTCTGAAGGGCTATAGATAGTAATTGATTCGACTGGAGGTTCGATCCACTACCACCACCAGAGCTAACCGAGTCTCATCCAACTCCATCTTCATACATCACTGAGTGTAATTTGAATAATTCAGCGGCATGTTGTAGGTTTATTTTGTCAAAGCACGAGAGAAGGTAAGGTCTTGATGTGTGGGAGGAGGAGGAAGCTGCAAACTCCCGGGGAATGATCAACACAGTTATTAGTTCTTGTCACAAACTTGTCTAACATCCATCATGGATAATTAGGTTTATGACATGCAAAGGCACAACATCTTATTTTGAAAACAAATGGAGAGACACGCCAACTACTGATTGACTTTGGGGAATGAGATTAGCTTGTGTGGACCACAGACCTATCGTCGCTGTTTCAATTTCATCTGCCTTTGTTGTTCTCTATGCAATGTTAAATTCTCTTTGTTTGATCATGACAAAACATTTTATTTGCTCATGTTTGCCTTGGATGTTCTGAAACACTTTTATTATAAAAGATTACACCTTTCTCTGTCTCTGCATGTTTGCCATTTCTGTTTCATCTAAAAAAAAAAAATCACCTTAATCTTTTCAAATCCCAGAACACTGATTTTCATGAATAACAAGAACCTTGTATTTTTTGCACCACATTATTGACAGCCAGCATCTGGGACTTGTCACTCCTTTCAATTAGGAAACCTCTTCCTCACTTACCAACTTTCTCAAAGCTGCATCTTTAAATATAGATTTACTTGTAACAAGGATCCTGAGCTGAAACCAATTCGCTTTTTTGCCGTATGAATCCATTTTTTCTTCACTTTATTGCCAAACTTGCTAAATTGTCAGTTCAATTTTTAGTTCACCTAAACTCAGCAAGCTGTTACTAAATACAGAATTAGATACAACTCAAGTCCTACTTTCACCTGTCTGAGAGGCTCCCTCAAACAATCTCCTGCAGGACCTTCATTTTTAGACAAACTGACTCACAGTTGTCCCTCACTCTTGTTGCTATTTTACTGGAGAAAAGGAGGAAATGATCGTGAATCTGACCCCTCAGCTGTGACACACTAATGAGGCCAATGAGTGAACTGACAGTACCCTCTCACAACTACTGTCTGACACCCCTCCCTGAAAAAAAACACACTGTTTTACAACCTTCACTGCAGTATGACGAGCTGAATTAATAAATAGTGTTTAAAGTCCCTTTTACACATGCTGTCTTTCCCAGCAATGTTCCTGATTTCCCAGTATATGTGGTATACTGGTAATTTATCAGGTCAAGACTCAGTAATATTGCAGAGAATTTCTGGGAACAAATGCAGTATCATTGTCGGAATGGGCACGTATTTACGTGATTATGTTGAATAACAATCTAAGTTAATCTAAATCGACCAAAAGAGGCTATAGAAAAAACCTCAGCGAGTGAGTCATTTGCAGCCTGGACTCTGCACGTGGAGGGGTGGACTGCAGCTGGGAGGTACTGCTGCGTGAGGACCGGGTCGCCTGTGAGTGCTTTTGGACAGTGAAGGGCCTAGGGCTGCACCCGCTGCTCGTTAAGAAGAGTAAGAACCATAGTAATGTCAGTCTCCACAAACACCAAAATGTCTCCAATGTTGCTAGCTGCTTAAAAAATCTGAATACTTAGTAAATATAGCAACAAAATCTTTCAGTTCAGCAAGACCTTCTTCTTCAGGTTGTTTTAGAAAATCGAATTTTCAACGTTGTCGGGTCGAGTGTAAAAAGAGAGAACCATTTCTGAAAGGGGCTTAAAACTTCAACAACAATAGTCTCTCTATCCAACAAACATAGAGCTTTGAAGTTTTGTCATTTGTCAGCTGCCATTAGGTATGCTTCATTTTATATTTACATTTTTATTATAGGGTATGAAAAGTATATCATTTGTGCTTCATGCTTCAATGACAATTGACTTGCGTTGCTATTATGTGAATTGCAATAAAACAGTCTCACTGCATAGCTGAGTGGGGCTTAATTAGAACAGCTCTTACATACATTTTATATTTTTTTATTAGAATCCACATGTGACAGTAAAAACAGTATGTGCCGATCCGCTTAATGGCGCTTTAGATTTATGACCGCAACACCATATTTTTCTGCTATGTTTGTTTGCATTCAGGCTTGACATTCAGTTGAAATACGAGCTTGCCGTCTGGTCTTGGCACAAGATACAGCAACATTGTAAAGTATGTGCAGTGTCAGGTGTTTGGAATATAATGGCAGAATTAATGTTTTTTAGAATACAGCACAATAATCCTGATGAACAATAACATTTAATTATCTTATGGGATTATTTGAACACCCAACACAGTAGCGTGTGTGAATAAATAACTTTAAAGACTGAAACACTACACTCTGAGAATTTGGGTCACAAAGAAGCCGAGGAAATTTCTGGCCTGGATGTTTTCCATGTCTCTTTAAAGAAGGAAGAGACAAGATAATTTAAGTGGCACTGCACACGGCTCTTACTTTGATCAATGCTGTTGTGAGGGACTCTCTTGGTCACTTTTTAAAGAGAACAAATAAAAGCACAAGACTGAAAACAACAGAGACGATACAACTGGTAATCTAATACAGAGATATTGATGAACTTTTTATGCAAGACCAAAGAATTGGACCAAATCACTGCATCATGATAAGGTCTTATTTAAAGCTGGCACTATACAGAAGATCTCTGTATGTAACTATACAGAAGATTGTGGTTAGCACTGTTAGCATGAACCATGAAGGTCCTGAGTTACTTTCTGTGTGGAGTTGGCATGTTCTCCACATGCTCTGGTGGGTTTTCTCTGGGTATCCCAGTTATCCTCGGCAACTTCGAAAAACATGCACTGTAGTGTCCAGTTAGTAGCTTGACCAAATACTGGCGTAAGATCTGGAGAGGGTTCCTAAGCTGCTGCCCGCTGCTTCATTGGATTTGATGGTTAGATGTAGAGAATTAGTTTCCCCATGGAGATAAATAAAGATTAACTTAACTTTATTAATAAGCTATATTATGTTATAAACATTGTCATTAATGTTTTAGTCTTGAATAATAAGCCAATGTATAGTTATAAAAACAAGTGATACTTCAGCATCTATAAATTGTTTATGCGTTACAAAAAACACTTCAAATAAAATGATTTTGTTAGTGTTTTTGTGTACAAACAAGAAAATGTCAAAGGTTTCCACCAGACACTGACTGAAGCAATGAAGTTTATTGGCATTTGAATATACATCTAAATCCTTGTATAAATAGTTTGTTTTCATGTAAATAGGAATGTTAATTGGAAACATATCATTGCTTCAGAAATGTACTCTAACATTATTTTATCCAAAGTGGTACTTATATATTTTTTATATCAGCTATAGCCCTTATTCCACAAAGACAACCCAGATTTCTTCCTTCCTTCCTTTCGGTCTGTTTGCTTTGTTTTTCATCTGTGTGTTTGATGCCGTCCTTTTTGTACCAGCCTTGCCAGGAAGTACTGTTCAACAAAAAAAAAGATCATGCAGTGTACCGTGAGTGGAGGCGTCACGTAATGGGTTTTATGTTTGCTTGTAACTATTATGTTACACTGAGGGCAGCAGACACTGATGAAATGACACTGGGGAACACAATATTGGCCCGTCCTGTCTTAAGAGTGAGAAATTACTCCAATAAATATGCTTATTGGGAACACAAGCCAAGCGTGCACTTGTTACACATGTACAGAATACAGAGCTAAGTATCAAACTAGAAAATCTGAGTTGGAAAAGTGCAGGGAGACACACGAAGGTCATTATAAAGTCTCGAGGATGTTGGAGAAGGAAGACAATGAAATAATGTCGGGAACATTGAAACAAACACTGGTGATGTCTCCCTTAGTGGCTGTTCAGCTCATAATTCTCAGTGCTTGTCTCTATGGCAACCATTGGCTTTTTTAAACCATCCTGCCCACCCCACCCCCCAACACACAGAAGCATCTAAGACATTAGTGTACACACATGGAAACCACAAGCTACACTAAACTTTGAGGAGAAAAACAATTGAATATGAAGTTTCTGTTCTAAACTGCAGAAAAAAATCATATCAACGTCTTCGCCTCTGTGGAGTACCATTTGTTAGTTCTTGTTACCAACCTGGATGAATCTAGGTCTTCCTTCCTACTGTGAATTCTGTTGAAACTATAAAAATATCATGCAACTTTCTTTCAAGTCAGCCTTTACAGCACACAATTCTCCCGATTGCTTCTCTCGTTTCTCGTACAAATTTAATCACAGCATCTCCAAAAGCATCTTGTTTCTTGGATTTTGATGTCATAAATTCTAAGAGGTATACAGTATAAAGAAAAAGAGCTCACTATACCAACGGTCACACGGGGCACGGTAAAAGGAACAGTGGCGAGATGGAAATATCCCTAAGACAAACGGTCAATAAAAAGCTCTCACTCTTGGACATAAAATGGCTTTGCGACAGATGCAGCCGTAGATTGTAAGGTTATGTGATACGTTGACCTGTTAGTTATGCAGATTGTAACAAGGCACTATTAAGGTTGCAGCGCTTTTTGTTTACCCGATATGGTGATTAAAAAAAAAAAAACTGAAAGCCAGTGGAATTGTAGGAGTTTTAAAATTTAAATGAGGTAGTAAAGGGTTAATTTAAAAAACAGCCTTCCTCTGTTCTCGTCTTTCGTAATCCTTCAGGGGAAACGCCCATTATAATAATCATCCCACTGACAGCTTTATTCTATTATCATTCCGATGGAACATCTCTATTATAAATCAGCCTTGCTACTTCCGTTGCTCTTGAGCCGATAGCTTCAAAGCTTGTGCGAGGTGCTTAGTGTATCCACATTAGCAAAACCTGTGGGGAGAGCGGAGTAAAATCACATAATCCGATTGAAGCGCCAAACGCTCTACTCACTGAGCTACTACCTCACAATGAGGTAGTAAAGGGTTAATTTAAAAACAGCCTTCCTCTGTTCTCGTCTTTCGTAATCCTTCAGGGATTAAGTTAAATTACTTTGAAATGGGTTTAAAAGAGGGAAGAGGTTCAAGGCTGTTAGTATGGTTGTGTTTACTGTGGTTTTGTTTACTGTGTAGGTTCAGTTAGAGGAGCACCAATACCTCATCCCTGCCTTTGGTGGTATGGTGTATAATACTTGTATAGAGGGTCAAGTGAGTGGAGAGGATTTTCCACGGGGCTTGTAAAAAATGTATAGGTGAGTTTTGTTTACTCGGATGTAGGTTCAGTTAGAGGAGCACAGCATATCATCAGTGCAGCAGAAAAAAAAAACATTCCGGTATAGCAAGACACCGTCGGCATGTTTTCAAAAGCTGAACGACAAGAAGTGACACTGGTGCCAAAACAGATTACATTTGAAAGCAGTCAGATGTGTGCAAAGTAAAAAAACAAACATAGACCCGCTGCAAATGTGTCAAGGCAGGTTAAACACAATTAGAACACAACAGGGCTGCAGAATAAAGTTTTCCATTCCCTCCTGTCCATTAACTCGGCGCTCGACTGAGCAGCCAGTATTTCACGTTGTGTCTCTGTAATTACCACCTGAAGGAAACACAAACTCGACAGCGCAGTACAACTGGAACTGTTGATGAGCACGAATGTCCCTGATGAATTATAATTCATTTAGACTTAGCCTAGACTACAAAAACCCACTTTGAAATTTAAATTAGGCTAGTGTTTTTTTATTTTTTTTTATTTAAAGTACTGTTGGGAAGTTAATAATTCCATTTTCATGTTTGTTGAAGTAACTGTGCATATCAACTGCATACATTTGTTTGTTTTTACCCTGAATCATTTTATATTACAAAACATCCAATGTAGCACACAAATTCTCATAAGTGCCTGTATAATGGTCATCCTCCCGTGATCCTCAAGATCCTCATCTGTGCTTTTGTTGTGTTTCTAATGCCCATGGTCATTCCTATTCCAATGATGCTCTTACAAGTCTGCAATGAGTGCCCCAGTACTACCTTGCAGCTCCCCTCAATCAACATGTATGACCTGACAGTCCTGTGTCCTCTCAGGGCTCTGTCAGTTTCACAGTGGTTTTTGGTGTTGTCCGAGACCAGGGGGATTATCTGACCTCTGTGTGGCAATTGGGGAATTGTTGCTATTTGTCTATGCCCACTGAAGACTTGCACCTGGGCAGTTGACATTGTGTTTCTGCTGGCGTCTTGTGTCTCTCCTGTTGTTGAAGTTTCTGTTTTTTTTTCACAAGTTTCTGATTGTGGTGACAGGAGCATTGGTAACAGGCAGCTCATTGTGAACAACGTCTGGTGGTACCGTCCCAAAAAGGTAAAAAATCACTCTCACATACCTCTAATCCACATTGGTGGAATGATCTACTGCTGCTACAAGATCAGCAGATTCTGTAGCCATCTTTAAAAAACGCCTGAAAACACATCTCTTCCATCAACACCTGACTGACAAACACTAAATTTTACTTCCTTTCTATCGATTCCTTTTCTTAAAAAAAAACACTCATCAGCCTGGAAGCTGTGCATGGGACATACTTAGATGTTCCAACATGAAAACAATCCATTAGCGATGTCATTAGCTACAGCAGCATAAAGTGAATGTTCTGGACTGACCATCTCAGTCTCCTGACCTCAGTATCATTGAGCCACTCTGAGGAGATCTCAAACCTGCAGTTCATGCAATTTACAGGAACTGGAGGCTTTTTGCCAAGAAGAATGGGCAGCTTTACCATCTGAGGAAATAAAGAGCCTCATCCACAACTACCTCAAAATATTTCAAGCTGTCATTGATGTTAAAGGTGGCAATACACGGTATTAAGAACTGGGGTATGTAAACTTTTGATCAGAGTCATTTGGGTAGTTTCTGTTGTCATCATGATTTAAAAAAGAGTAAACACAATTGTTTGACAATAAATGGCTTCACCAAGTTTTTGTGTTATGATTTATATTCTCTAAAAAATGGCCAGAAAAGTTCTGGCAGGGTATGTAAACTTATGAGCACAACTGTAATAAATCTGCAAAAATTCTAGATTGCTATTTATATGACAACAATCCGTGAATACTGAAATTTTTACAAGACAACGAGAGATAGCTCTATTGTGGCAAATTGTGTAATATCTTGTCATTGCTAAACCATGATGTCAAAATCTAACTAAATGGCTTTTACCTGATGTGCCATTCTTGTTGTAGGGTATATTAGGGTATATAATACAATAATTAATAGAAACCTAATAAATTTAAACATGACAGTGAACAAAATATTGTGGTAAAACAACCACACCAAGCATAGGCTATGAGAAATAATGATGTTTATTGACCAAAATTAATAATCAGATGGAATTTTAATATGCATCAAAAACTGTAACCATGAAATTATAAATAAATAATGGTAGTATTTCAAGGATTGAAACAATAAACCTTTCTTATTGAAGGTGGGATATGAACTTAAGGGAGTAACTTAATAACTGTATAGTTGGAGATTTAAAAAAAAAAAGGTCTTAAAGAGTTAAGTTATGTTTAAGTTAAATTGTATTGTAAAATCTCTGTTTCCATGCCAACTCTGTGAAAATGTGCAATTCTTACTTAACCATAAAGTCCATAAAGCAGTTTTTTTAGGAGTAGAGCACAAGTAAGGTGACTGCACTTTCACTATACCCGTATCCAGGGTATTTGCATCAGCCGTTTAATTCCACCCAAACAGGCCAGTGGTCAGTGTTGTCTTTGCACACAGGTGGTGATGGCAAAGGTGGTGGGGGCCTTTCCTCTTCCACAGCCTTTTTACAGCCAGGTTTTCATTGATTGAATGTCTAAAAGTCCACTTTTAGATCCCTCTACAGACCCTCTACAGACTGTCAGTGTTGTTTGTTTTTGAGAGGAAACTATCCAAAATTCGCAAGTTTGGAAGACAAAAAACATGTCTTCTGAAACAGTAGGGTAAATTTAGTGCATTTTGTACACATACTACTCTGCTAGGGTCCAGTGATTTGGCCTATTTCTGCTCCCTCTGTTTGAGGTGCTAAGCATGCAAACTCAGAGAGGTTGTGTGTCCCGGCTTTCATGTTTTTTTTAAGAACAACCAAAAAACCTCATAGTGCTTGTGGAAAACGTATGTAAACCCTTGAGTGAATGACCTCAAAAAGCTAATTGAGTCAGGTTTAAGCACACCTGGAGTCTCATTAAGATAAAAGGTTTGGAGGTGTGGACTACAACTACTTAAAAAAAAATAAAAACCCCTCAAACTTTTGGAGTTTGCTCTGCACAGGATGAAAACACGTATGTGAGCCGTGCCTCGCCAAAAAGAGCTTTCGGAGGAGCTACGATCAAGAATTGTTGCTTTACATAAAGCTGGAAAGGGTTACAAAGTTATTTCAAAGACTTTAGAAATTCACCAGTTTACAGTTAGACAAACAATCTACAAGGAGGACACTTAGAAAAGAATAATAAAAGAATAAAGGGAACCAATGTTTCATGGTCAACATTTTTTTCCCAAAATGTACAAAAGATAAATCAACATTTCTTTTTGAATTTCTTCACACAGATCGATAGCAGTGAAACTTTCTGTTTGTCCATGTGTAAAGATTGTGGATTGAATTTCTTTAACTATGCTTTATTATTGCCTGGTGCTTGTATCTCACTCTGGTGTTGACTTTAAGCCTGTGTGCTGTCCTGACTATGTCTTGAGTAATTATTTTAGCAAATTTGGTCCAACCTTTTGACCCATGTCCATATACTGCATCATCATAACATAATGAGTTGATCCATTCTTTGTGGAGACACATTCATCATTTGACCTTGCCGTTCACTTGTGCACAGTTCGATATTCAAAGCCGCCCTGACTCATGCTTTGGCATTACACAAGTTAATTGCCTCCCTGGGCAGCATGCAGCTGTGAGAAAATACCCACTAATTAAGTCATTTTCTTAATTCCCGCTCATTTGGAATCGCATTGGTTTTAACTAGCTCGGGCCGACGTCCAGCAGCGTTGATGAGAAAAGTCTATTTGACCAAAGGAGTCAAACCCACAGAGGAAGAATGACAGAGGCCTACAATTAAAGCGGATCATGATCTGTGACGGCTATGCTCTAACGACACATGCATTATGGAGATTGGAATACCTTAACTATGTTATAGATTGATAACGTCAATAGTATTCTGTATAGGATATTCAATAGGAGCTGTAACCTTGATTGGTTGATGAGTCATTTTCTTGTCCTTTCTTGTAAAATATCTCAGATTGCAGTTCTATCTTTATGCACAATGTTCTAGTTTTAATTGCACACTAGTTACCGGAGGAAAAGAAAGTGCTTCAAAAGCATAATGAGGGATGGTATATAACTTTACATGGCCTCCATACTGAGAAAAGAAAGAGCTGCTTCTGCTGAGATGAAAGGACTTTATTAAATAATTCACCCACAACAAACAACAACAAAGCTCTGTGTGACTTCAAAAGAAAGAAGAGTCAGGCATCAAACTAAACTCTAACAAATGTATCAATTTTCCACTTGCCTGGGCCCTACAGTGTCAGCCGTCTGTACACAGGGGCAGCAATAATTTTCTCTCATTTAAAGATTGGTGATGTTTGTGAGAACACAATCTAAAAATATGACCAAAAACAAAACAACAGTAAACGAAATAGCACTCTTTTAATGTTTTTTTTTATATATTTACACTATGCTATTGATCATGAGTTCCACTGGAACTGTCTGTGATTATTGCTTATGTTCAGGAATCCCACGTGGAAATCTCTAAATTGTCCAAACATTCTGGAAATATGTGTTCTCTTGGAAATTCAGAATTTAGTATCTGTAGGTTTGGTGTGCTTTTTGTTTGAGAAAAAAATATGCATAATCTCATGTATTCTCTCTCTAAACTCGGAAATGTAACGTGGAAATGTAACGTTTTAGTATTGACCCACTGAGGCTCCTGTAGTTTGTGGGACGGACTTTAAATCAAAGCAGAAAGAAATAGTCAGAATTAAAATGCTGGTCTGGACTTTTAACTACTGCTACAGCCACTGTGCTGTGGATGCCATATTCTTCACAAAGTTGATGGTGTTTCTTTGGATTGTTTTTGTCCCTCTGTAATGAATGTGATAGTAAACTTAGTACGTAGTATAAGTTGTTACTTTGTAATTTGTCCCATACAAAGGATCCGGGATTAATATATTTTAATACTGTTTTTCTCTGTATAAATGTAAAAAAATATGGTCATTACTCAAGTGCATGTAAACATACTCATATTGATGTGTACTGCACATTTAAAACAGTGTACTGAACCTATTCCACAAAAAGGATCATTTTATTCTCATGTTTGTACTGAGTGTAGGCTTATTATATTAAGTGTGTGCAAAAAAAAAAAAAAGGCAAAATTTATACATGACAATGGAAATTTTACCCTTAAGTTAAACTTCCTCGACAGGTTTATTTTGAAATGTGTAAGGTACCCTATACTTCTTTTTCTCATCTATACAAAGAATTTGGGATTTCCAGGGGGTGGAAATCCACCACAAGATGCAATTAAATCACACACTTTGAAACAATGTTTATGTCAGATAAGTTGTTAGCATAAATGCACTAGATGTAAGTACATTTTAAAGCGGCTGCAGTTCCTGGGTGGAATGGCAGACTGGGGAGTGTCTGCTGCCATTGGCTTAGTGTTAAGCATACGCTGCATCTCTCTCTCATCCCGCTGCCCTTTAAGGAGCGTCGTTGGGAGGTGCTCCATAACTCAGTGGCATATCGGAGGGGAGGTAGGTGGGACACACAGCGCTGGTCAGTCCTGATAATGGTCCGTGCCCTTGAGAAGTGAACGGAGGGTAAACAGCTCCGTCATGTGTGTATGCAGATGTGTCTGTGCGAAAAGGAGGAGGAGTCTAAAGGCTAATCATACTGTCGCTCAGGGTAATCCAGACAGGTGGGATGAGGACAGGTGTCATGGAAAAAAAGTGACTATACCATTTAGATTTTAGTACGCCTCCTCTGAGGGGTCACATCAAGAGATTCTCAACATTAGTTTGGGGAAAACACAGATAAGAGCGTGAGCTGTAGATGTGACATTATGCACTGTGGATGTTGTCAGTGTAATGCTCATTGTGCGGGGCTATTAGTATTCTATCCAACAGGCCCTGGAACCTTAAAGACCATTCAATATACAGTCTGTCACTGGTCTGATGTGTTCCAAAGCAGTGATTGATGAATTGCACTGTAAGAGGCAAGACTAATTAACTTGTGCTAGATCTGGAGGAAATATACACTATGGTAGAAATTATATATAAATTAGCCAATATATATATATATATATATATATATATATATATATATATATATATATATATATATATATAAAAAAAAGGTTACAGTCAAAAGTAAAAGTGTTTTAGCTGAAAATCTAGAGAAAGCTGTCTCCAGTGGCAAAGCTTTCTTACCTTCAGACTTTTAAAGTTAACAATGTCACAAGAGATACAGCTCAACCTCTTGGCAGAACTAAAACTATACACAGAAGATTGCTCGAAAAATGACATTTCTATCTGGGGAAAAGGATCGTTGTCTCATACCCAATTAGGAAACACAAAGTGAAGAGAGAAATGGAAAGAATCTTTGTCACTCTGTTGAAAAAAAGCTCTAGGATCATTAGAGTAACCTGTGTTAAACCTTTTTATCTCAAACTACATGTGCACATTGAAATGATGTGTTTCTTCTTGTACGAATGACTACTATTGTAAAGGAACAGTTCTTCATGGAGTTCTCACACAACCTTTAAAGAAGATATACTGCGTGCCCTATTAAGGTCTCTAATAAATGCTCTGACTTGCAAATACAAGCTGATCACCAAAGTCAGAAATCGCTTTTCTTAAGTCGCCTTTAACGAATTCCACTGTGGTCAATGTATTGCTTCATATAACAGACTAACATCTCAACAATGCACTTAAAAGGTAACCCAGAGGCTGCACAAAAGTTTTCTTTAGAGAGAATGGAGATCTGAATGGCCTAAGAGGACCTTCTGAACCTGGGGGTAATCGTCCACAAAATGTTTCATCAACTCCCACTTCCTCAGCAGATTTGCATCCTCCTCCCACCCTCCCGCTCGCCTCCATCTTCCAACTTTCTCCTCCCTTCCACCGTTTGATGAATGACCCTCAACAGCTGTCAGCGCCGCGACATTTAATGGCTTCTGCAATCACCGCAACATGTCGGCAGTAAACAGAGACCTCTTTATGCTCTTTTGTAGTGCGGAGAGAAACAACACAATGGTATCAGTGCATCACTTAGTCAGTGAGAGAAGTATTATCATGCAAATGAGGAAGTCCCCTTGTGTCGCCATGAAAGTGCTGTTAAAGTAGGTTGATACATTTGAGTCATTTATAGTGAAGTATCTTGGTGTGTTAATGAATACAGCCTGATAAAGTTGGTCTCATTGAAAGTGTCAGAGATCAATGATAAATAGTTCCTATTCATTTTCTCATACAAGGCTTTTTACCCTCATCAAAATGAAATTTGCTTTTGTCTTAGTTATATTCAAAGGCAAATGAGTCACACATAACAAATGTTCATGGATATAATGAAAAACATAAACTACTTCACTCTTGAATTACATGATAATATTAAAAGCATCATTCCAATCTTTTATTTTTCATTCTTATTTGTGTTGGCAGAATTACTTTGTGATTGATGACAAACAATTAACTTGCCTATACTTTTGAATAACAGCATCCTTGTTATGTGCCACAATGACACTTTGCATCAGAACCTTTTGCCTCCTTGGTGTTACGTTGCTGATTATATTCTTCACATTGTTCAGAAAAATTTGTAAGAATCACTGCTGAGGTGTCTCTTCTTTAAGCGTGAGAGTAGAAAATCAATGCACGCCTCAGAATATGATGAAATCATGACAGCACATATAGATCTTTCAGATGCCTCAAGGCTTTTCCCAAAGCTAATAAAATCTTTTTATTTCAGTTTGTGTTTGGTTTTCCTGTAGTGAGATTTGATGCTCTTCTCCACTATGTGTTTACCTTTCTAACCATAACCAACAATAATAACAGCTGTAAAAAAACAATATGTCTAGATACTTGAGCTCATGTAACATTTTAAAGCTGGAATTGCTAAAAACAGGATTGGATTTGAGGTTTTCAATGTCTGAGTATTTTTTTTTTACATTCAGTCAAAAAGTAGGGTTTGGCCAAATTGCATAATACTTATCTAGGACCCACAAATGTAGCAGAATATTGATCGTAAGGGGAGAGTAAATATGATCTACATCAAACAATGAAGTATATACAGTATAAGTATAGGGAAAACAGTGAGCCACTCTTTTAAACACATGTGGAGTGGGTTTGTGCAAGAGTGGCTGTGTGGAGATATTAGACGTGGACACTGAGCAGCCAGAGGGGCACCATCTGAGGCGACTGGACTCTGGGGGCGTATGGGACATGGGAGAGTCTGTTTAAAGCAGCTGGGTAACACTGACAGTGCCCTAACTGTAATTTTTGAAGCATCATACATCCGGTCGACATACACTCACAAACTACATGTAATTAAAAAAACAATCCTGTTGTTTCTCGGTGTGCTTTCAGGTTCTCAGAGGGAGACACAAGACAGTAGCTAGAGGCAACACTGACTGTGTGAATACATTTTGCATAATATATTTTTGCTTTTCCAAACCAAACACTTGATTTGCAACAAATGGACCACAATGTGGAATGACTTACTGTATGAAAATTCACTTGGATAGAAAGTAAATTATACTTTACATTATTTGATTCTATATGTAAAGACTAAAATGGGATAAAAGAGCCAGACCTCTTACTATTTCGATTCTTCTGAAGTACCTTAAGCACATTACACTTATTCATCATTTTTCTTTTCTTCGAGTACATTAGATAAAACAGCTCTTTCCAACAAGGACAGGCTTCAAATGGCCCTTTGCCAAGGTCCTTTTCATGTAGAACAAGTGGCTTTCACTCTCAGAATTTCCCAATGACTTCACATTTCAAAGCCTTTATGCACCTCAGGTCCAGAATCCCAATTAATGAAACCGAAATCTCTGTCTCCCTCAGGAATGTGCCAGTGACAGATATGGCGCTTTTCCACTACACAGTACCAGCTCGACTCGCCTCGACTCGGCTCGCCTTTGTTTGGTTTTCCACTGCGTAAAAGTTGTACCTGTACCTGCTTCCTGGTACTTTTTTTCGTATCACCTCCGGCGAGGTTCTAAGTGGGCTGAGGCGATACTAAATTGTGACGTGAACACACGACAGACTGCTGATTGGCCAGAGAGAATCGTCACTGTTCACTGCGTCATCATTGCACGCGCCAGACGGAGTATCCTGAATAACCCCGCCATTTTTAAACGAGGAGGTGCAGACTTTTCTTTGTTTGGTTGCCGAAGAGAAGATCCAGCGAGTTCTATGTGTGTGAGTAAGCGGGTGTGTGTCGGCGTGAAGATTACGTCACGACAGGTTCTTGCGGCGTCGCTATGACGACTAGGTACTATTGTTGAGGTACTATCTGCAATGGAAAACGGAGCGAAAAGCGAGCCGAGCCGAGGCGAGTCGAGGCGAGTCGAGTCGAGCTGATACTGGTAGTGGAAAAGCGCCAATAGTGTCTCCTGTTCAGAAAGAGAGTAAAACCTCTCACCCGAGTGATCCATGTGACAGAATAATGCTACATTAGCTTTAGGGACTGTGCAAACAGGAACCCTTAACATAGTGTTTGTACACACCAATAAAGTCCTGTGGTGTTTAACCACAACTGTTTTAAAATACATTTTTACAATCACTACAAAATGCATGTAATGTGTTTGTTGTCAATCAGTAGGTACAGTCACATGCAAGAAAATAAATTTGAATTAAGAACTACAATGTAACTTTTACAATGCACATCTCAGAATGGCACTAATTCAAAATCCTTTTGGTTGGACTAACACACCTGGCAGGAAGTCATAGTCACACTATTCTGCATGTGTACTACTTACACAAGCTAAGGTCCGACCAAAGTCTGAGCTAACCTGACTCTGCCAGATAGAACTGCTCTACAGTACCATCTGTGAGGGCTCCCGTTTAAAGCGTTTACAAAGGGCAGATACTTTAAATTAATAACTTTTTGTTTATTTGGTTTACAACTGTATTTTTTACCAATTTACTTGTACTCTCACCTCATTGGTCACACCTGCCAAGTTTGGACATGGTTTGGATGTGATTACTTTGTTTGGAGCAGTTCAAGACACATTTTTGTGAGTTTGTTAAGTCTCAAATCTAGCAGAAGCTGCAGTGCAAGGTTAGGTCTGAACATGCTGCACAAAGAGTTAAGTCGAACAGCGGCTTAATGTAACAAGTTAAAAGTGGTGTTTGTAGCAACACATTTGTAGACTGAAGTTGTTATATAGTCTGCTGCTCACTAACTTGTTTGTCAGTTGTATATTATATATTATCTGTTTATGTACATATCCATCTGCAAATTACTTTTCTACACTAACTTATTTATTTATGCAAATACTGGATATCCTGCACTTGCTGCTATTGCACTTCTGGTTAGACCTAAACTGCATTTCTTTGCATTGTACTTGTACATGTGTAATGACAATAAAGTTGAATATAATCTAATCTAATCTTTTGGTCTCTCATTACTCAGAAGGGAAAAGGCTAGTCTATCAACTGCAGTGTTTGAGTTAGGAATACTTTTTTTAAACTTAATTGTGTTCATGAGCCTTCTGCTTGGAAACTTGAGTGTTGGTGTTGCTAATCATAAATCAAATAATGATTACACCACCTAGCGTTTAATGCTATAAACAAGTTGGCTTTGGCTCCTTGTGTCTTTTTTGTGGGGATTACATGGGCCTTAATCTAATGGCGCTTTTCCACTACCAGTATCAGCTCGCCTCGACTCGCTAGACTCGCCTCGGCTCTCTTTTCGCTCCGTTTTCCATTGCAGATAGTACCTCCACAATAGTACCTAGTCGTCATCATAGCGACGCCGCAAGAACCTGTCGTGACGTAATCTTCTACGCGACACACACCCGCTACTCACACACATAAACAATGGAGGAAATCGAGCGTTTTTTTTTTATCCTCGGGATGTGGCTGTTTCTCACAGCAAGACAGCAAACGTTGTTTCAGGAGAGGCTGAGAGCAGCAAAAAGAAACACTGCTGATAACAACAGGAGAGTTTGGGAATTACTACAGAGTTCAGACTACGAGACAAATCTGTTTTTTCAAAGCGGTGAACAGTGACGATTCTCTCTGGCCAATCAGCAGTCTGTCGTGTGTTCACGTCACAATTTAGTATCGCCACAGCCCGCTTAGAACCTCGCCGGAGGTGATACAAAAAAAAGTACCTGGAAGCAGGTACAGGTACAACTTTTACGCAGTGGAAAACCAAAAAAGGCGAGCCGAGTCGAGGCGAGTCGTGCTGGAACTGTGTAGTGGAAAAGCGCCATAACTTGGGAAAAAAAACTGCATATAAGTTGGGGTGTTCACACTGGCATAAGAAAATCTAATCTGGGTCTCTTTGATGTCAGTGTGGACAGTGCCTTGATGTAACAGTTAAAGTGAAGACATACATTTTACACAGCCTACTGGTTGTCTATTTAATTTTATTGATTATACATTATGTTTATTACAGTAAGCACATAACAAAAATATTCAAACACTGATTAACAAAAAATCTACATGAATTTTACACTAAGGAACTACTCCAGTATTTATTTGCAGAAAGGTGTGTGACTTCAGTGAGATCAAAATGTGAAGTGTCCCAGTGCCTATGTTAATGAGTTGATTAATTTGTGAAGTCCTGTGTCGGGGTTGGTCTTCTTTGTGGTTGCAGGAAAAGAGACCGAGAGATGGGGCTCAGTGCTTAAGGGAAGAGACTAAATCAATATCTCCCCATTCCTGCTCTCCCTGGGCTTTTTTCAGGCATCTCGATGTGCATGTGTTAATCACAGTCAATTGTTTCATTAATCAAAAAGTGGAGTCCCAGAAGGTGGACCCAGTTTGGCTGACTCTTTCTCTCCCCACTGTCCTGTCCCACTCCTGACAAGTAGATAACATCTCCTCAAAGAAAGGAGGAGATAGAGGTGACTAGGCTAGAGAGGAGCCAAATCTCTCTGGGGGGCTGTCAGGCTCAGTTCCAATACTGAAAAAAAGTCTCCCGTCCCGATTGTCTTGTCTTTTTTTTTCCCAGCTTGCCGTTTGTGGCTGACAGGACCGGTTGTGTTTTGACATTTCCTGTCACTTCCTCACTATGCTGAAATATGACGTAACACAGCAGACGACTGGTTAGCTTACACGTTGCACTAGGTATTTCAATTTTTCGTCATTTATTTGATTGCAGGGAATTACATGTGTTCATCTGATTTACTTACTTATTGTGTCATTGTACAGATATCTAACACTGTGCAAAGTTCTTAGGCCACCCCACTTTGACTTGTTTTAATACCAGAAAGCATGATATTTCTCAATGTTTTTCTCAATCTAAATAGGAAGTGAATCTGAATGTGTATTATTGGTATATATATTTGTATATTTCTTGTACATCATGCCAAAATCTGAATGGTTGACTGCCCAAGCGTTTTGCACAATACTGCATCTGGTTGTCTAATTTGCATTTGGTCTTCACAAACACTGCTATTGCACTGATTTTAATTACATTATCAGGGAGCATTGTTCTAATATTACAAAAGCTGCTTTTATGGATATTGAATACGATTTTGAATCGGAGGCCAATAAGTCTCCATATTTATTAGGTCACAGCCAGTTGTTACCCCAATGTCAGTGTTTGCTACTGATCATTTTTTATTTGTCTCAGTCTCAAACAAATTTTTACTCTTGTCTCGGACATCAAGCAAACCAACAGCTCAAAAGAATTGCTGGTTGATTTTTCATGTTTAGCAAAACATCACAATATTTATTGCATAATCATTGTGCATAAGAGTGCATCTATTCAAAGACAACAATTGGTTCATTGTGAATACCTACAGTAGTCACCTTTATGTACATATATATATTTTTAAATGAACAAGCAATCAAACACAGCCTAGCACATTCCGAAGGAGCACAAGAAAACAAAGAGAAAGTAAATGACTACAGTTAGTCCACTACAGCGCTGCTTAGCACCAAGACCAAATTGGCGTAAGTGAGGTGGAGGCATGGGGCCCATACCAGGAGCTGTCCCCTAACAGAGTGGAAGGTGGAAGTTATCGAGAACAGCTCCGGGACCAGTCATTGCCAGTTGGATGTAGTGGGGGGGTCTGTCGGTGATCCAGGACAGAAAAATGTTTCTTTGCGCAGCGTAAGTGAGGAAGCATACAGTCTCCAGGAGCCCGGACCAACATTACTGTCCCTTGAATGTTAACACATGACCAAACACAATGAGTTATAGTGGTCACTTTTGAATAATGTCATGAATGTTCTGAAAAAAAGACCTTGGCCAGCATTTTATTATTGGACATTGATGAATGAGGCTTATAGCCATTAACCAAGAGATTGAGTTGAAATCATTTAACCAACAACTTGGGCAGCCAACACAAGAACAATCAATTATGGTGTATTGCCATATAGTTTAAAGTTTATTAAACGTTATTGAAGCTTTAAAATACATCTGCGTGTCATCTGCAATCTGATTAGACCGTTCACTCAAAGCTCTTGACTGCCTTTGTTTGATTAGTTTCTGGTAAAAAAAAAAAAAGCGATTCAGAATGAGTCACAAAGCAATGATTCATACAACAGTTATACAATGATTTCAACACATAAATTTCCAACTGAACAAAAGGCGCACTGTATCAAAGACTTACTTCTGAACCATTGCTGTATCTCAGTCACAGGTTTTGATAAAGCACAATGACAACTTACAGTATATGGTGGAACTGTTATGAGAGAAAAAATAAGCATATATTTTCCACTTCAAAGATTGTTTGAAGTTTGAGGGAAATGTTTTTCTAAGAGATGAAGACATGTGAGATTTCTCTAACAAAAGCTCAGTGGCTGTAGAGAACAAAAAATCTACCATCAGTGGTCTTATCCTATGTTGTGATTGGGAGACAAATGCATTCTCATGGTTACAAGATAAAAGATGGAGTACTGAATCGTTCAGGATCACTCCATAATCATTCATAAACATGACTCTTTTTAATTGTTTATTGTTTTGGTAAAGTTGTATTTGGAGGTGGCCTGGGTCCAATCTTTACTACTCGAAAGGGTTATTTCCACTGGGACAGTATTGTAAAGGTCAGGTCTCTACAGGTAAATTTCCATTACAAAAAGTGGTCAAAAGTGTCCCACTCTTTGGGAAAACTTTAGCCATCGCTTCCATCAGAGTGGTACGCGTTCCAAAAGATGGAGCTAAACACTGTCTGTGTATTGGACAATAGTTAATACTTACTTTGGTGAAAGGAGAAAATAACGACTGTTGGGGAACGGGTGTTTGTCAGAAGCAAAGCATTTCTGAGGCAGCTGTGTCTACATGGTCTACAGGATGTTGTCTCATTTGAAGAGCTGGGAGGTCCGTGATGTCCACAATCGTCAACAGAAGAAGCACTGAGGCGCCATACCAAGCCGAGGTTGATACAGTATGGGCGGTGGAGGATGTAGATGGAGGACGGTTGGCCACAAAGCTCTTATGGGCTAAATGAGCTCTGTCAACCTCAAGTGGTGACGGCAGCAATTCCCTGCCAGACAACTCGGAAAATATTTTTTAGAAATACTCAGGCAGCCGCTTTCAATAGACTTGGATAATCCAAGAACAGGTATGGTTATACGTACCTATTGTGGGTCTTTGAATCATTGGCTCGGCTTTTCCAAGGCAACCTTGAGAGATGCCATGTTCCTCCATAGTTGTTGTTGTTTGGTCCTGTTTGGCTTTGATTGGAGTAAAAGATTGATTTTGGCTTTTCAGTTTGATCAGTTAGCGTCTTGTTTAGTAGGTCCGCATTGGCATTGAGTTCGAGGCTACAGCTAGCATCTTTTCTTGGTAGTTTTGTTAACCCTGGGAGAAGGGCACCGCATTGGCTAGGGGTCAGAGAGAGAGAAAACCGTGTGAAACAGAAAGTGAACATGCCAACTGAAAGTTTAAGGGCTGAATGTTGGATCCCACTGGATCTCAAACAAAGTAAGTCCTGGCTTCTGGTTAGGTGGGTATGGAAGACATCTGCACAATGTATTTTTTAAACATGTATCATTAAGAGCTGATTTATATTGGTAAATCACACAGGGAGTAAAGCACTGCCCTTTTAACCGACCAAAAGTTCAGCTTATGAAGCAGGAAAGGGAGAATTGATTTAATGCTGACCACATGTGTTCAGTTAGAGATAATCAGACTTGAAATAAGGGTCTTAAGGGGAGCTAATCGTATGCAGTATGTATGCCCAATGTAAAAGCTAAAAGAAGCTTGTTCTAATATAATTATGGAGCACATATACCCAAAGGGACAATCAGTGTAATGGAATACGTTATCTCTTTCTTTGAGCCTATAGTGTGCTTACAGAGACCCTAAGACTCTGTGAGGCAGTGGAACGGATGATTCTGATCAGCTCTACAGACACCGAGAGAGATCCCGCAGCACCAGCCCTATAGTTATTAGCATTCCCACTGGAAGTCAGATAAGAGATGAGAAAGCCACAGTGCGTATCAGAGACAAATAAAGGTAAGATGCTAGATTTCTCCTCGCAGAGATAATCGTGTGAACAGATGAGCACGGCTTGGACCAATCTCAGCGAGACACTAGCGAAAACGGAGCTGACAAATGTGGCGGCTGGGAGATGAGGGGAGTGATTATGAGCATGGCACAGAAAAAGGCCCCGGTCTGGTGAAATCTCTTAATGTTCTTGGATGGAGATGGCAAGTCACGCTCAGGAACTCCAGCAATGTGTGTGAAAAGCCCTCTGAAGTGTCACCTCTGCCTTATCGCCGTGCCACTCACCCATAGACCATGTGTGTACTGTGTGCGCATGGATACATATATGTTTAGACATTAATATTTATGTGTACTTACTCATGTATAAAATGGCACCATTCTTAAACATCCTCTGCCTCTTTCCACATAAGAGGTGTTCAAATAGAACAGCTGTTGTATTAAATGAGAGAGGAGAGCTCTTGTGCTCGGTGTTGTTGTTTGCTGTTCCAATTTAATTCTGGACTTGCTCTACAGTAGCTTTGGCATCGAGCACCTCGCAGTCGAATGGTCAAGAGATGGGAAAAGACTGATAATAGAAGTATGGTGTTTTTATATTCCCGCTGTTGACTTTCCCTTTAATGACTCCTGAGCCTCCAATCCCAGTGAGACCTTTCCATCAGATTCTGGTGGTCCTGGTTTGTTCTGGAGGGAGAATGAGATGACTAAAAGGAGAAAAAGGACAAAAGGGGAGCCATGGAGGGAACTGATAGTAATGTTGGAATAATGCACCTGTCACATAAGAGGAAAAAACGGTCCATACCGAAGCTTCCCTCTTATCCTTAAAACCGGATCACTTTTTTTTTTCATTAGCCATGGTTCACAGGTCATTTAATAACCTTAAATTACAATTCTAATTTGAATCAAAGTGACAGCGAATGGAGTGTGTCCAAAAACACATTACCTGTGTGGAATATCAATGAGGGGGAGGATTTTGGGGAACATTTTAGTCTCATTACGGTTGCTTTTTGCGCGGCCCTCACTGCCATTGATTGAACAGCTTTGTTTACAAAACACATCCGTTCAAATCCAAATGATTGCATTTATTGTGGGCAGACTGACCCAGAAACACCCTGGTAGCAATTAAAGCTTGACAAGAAGTTCACAATCACATCTGGAGCAGATTTGATCAGTTAGAGATTATTTGCGTCTGCACTTTTAAATCTGCCCCTGTTTGTGTTTTTACCATCACTATGAAATGAATTAGTACACTGAAACGTTGGATCACCATCTTTCTGCAGAATTGGCAGAATATGCTTTTCATTAAATCCTTAAATGGTTTCTTTGTCAGGCTGTGTCAAAAACATGGAGGAGCCAATTAATAAACAAAAGGCATGCACCGTTAAGGTAACCTCAGTCAAACTTAAACCTAAATGGTGATCTCTTTCATGAATTTTTCAATTCCTCATTATAAGGTTTAGGCCATTAAATGTGCATTTGTTTCAAATATATGCTGTCAAGTAAATGATGGATATTGGATGGTAATAAAACTGCTACACATCCAAAGATCACATTTGCATAGAACGGCTCGGAGCAGATGAGTTATTTGATAAATGCAGCCTTAGGCAAAACTGGGAGCCATTTGTTGTTGCCCGAAGCCACAGAACTGAGTGAAAAAATAACTCCACACTTTACACAAATCGAAAGTGTTGAGCCGGGTTAACATGCTCATTTATTTTCCCTTACCTTATGTAAAGACGTGCTGGATTAAAGCAAAAACCAACCAAATAGTGTCGAGACATCGCAGCGCCTGGCGAAGTTTCTCACCTCATGAGACAAAAACCTCTCGGGGCGTAAATGAACTGACCTCATTTTTCCCCTTCACTTGTTCCCCAGCCCTTAACGCCGTTTCTCCTGTAAAACTAGGTATTGTGATGTAAATGAGATGCATATTTGGCTCATCGTGCTCTGCTCAAGTGGAAAGGTAAATATTTGCATTATGCTTTCAGGCTCGAGTGCGCTCTGAAATGCGTTATTCCATTAACCCACGTCGTCATGCACAAAATGCTCAATCTGACTCAACTGCACTTATGTTGTTTTTTTTTTTTTTTGCTGTCTCGCCTAATGTTTAGTTTGAGGCATGGATATATATTCGGCGTCTAATTGCCTCAAATGCTTTGGGTCAATCAGATGCAACGGATGAGCTCACAATTTTTTTCTGTCTCATTGAGCGGCAGTATCGTTTCGGACACTATTGCCATTGTGTTGTTTTGTTAGCATTGTGCACAATTAACCCGTCCCACCATCCATGTTTCATTGTAATGTTTCTTGGTCACAAGCCCGTATTGCTTATTGACTCGTCCCCTTTAACAGCATCTTCAGGGAAATGACACCGGGCACAAAGCTCTGGTCAGGACATCCTCCAATAGCCCTGTTAAATTAGGCATGAGTGTATTATGTAAGAGCACACGTCCTGACGCTGACACAGGGAGACATGGAGAATACAGCCCAAATGGAGCAGCGTCTGGATTCCACCAGACTCGATTTTACGCAGAATATCTCATGGCTACAGGGCATTCCTTCACAAACAACTGCTCTACTTTACGTCAACAAAGCTACTCAGTTCCCTTAGCTAATTAACATATACACGGCTGGTGTTGTTTGTCAAAATGTATATCGCCTTTTCTAGCCACTTTTATGCTGACACAAGTATTAGACCTTTGAGTACAGTTTGAGAAATAGTAAGGAAAGATAGCTCAGTATCAGTACTGCTGATTATGCCTGCTTCCCTTTTGATACATTTCCACTGGATAAACACAATTAAAGCCTGTGCCAAACATTAATAAGGAATTTTGCCTTGGATCATTTCAATTCACATCTCAATCAAACCAGACTGGAGCTCCGTTGTAAGTGGACTGATCAAGGGGTTCATATGGCAGCACTGACATATCTCCAACTGATCCACAACTGATCCACACTACATTATTTTGACCATATCATCATTTTATCCATAATTTCCAACTCCAAGCTGTATAAACTTGAATCCTTATTGGATTTAATGCATATCAGGTAATCAGGTATTTGTGTAACAAGGGAGGGTGTGGCCTAAGGAGATCAACACTCTATATCCTACGTATATATATTTAACTGACTCTGAAAAGTCATAAATTGTAAAAAGTCTTTCACAGGGATGCAGCACTCTTGAAATATCTAAGATATTGGGGCGTGATCACAGAACCATTAAACGTTTTGTTGCAAATAGTCAACAGGGTCACAAGAAACGTGTCAAGAAGAAAACGTGAAGCTACCAGGAACCCATTATCCTCTAGTGCTGCCATATTCCACAACTGCAACCTACCTGGAGTGTCAAGAAGTATGAGGTGTTCAGTTCTCAGAGATATGGCCAAGGTAAGAAAGGCTGAAACCCGACCACCTCTGAACAAGACACATAAGTTGAAACGTCAAGAATAGGCCAAGAAATATCTGAAGACAGATTTTTCAGTTTTTGTTTGTGGGCTGATGAGATGAGAGTGACTCTTGACAGACCAGATGGATGGGCCTGTGGTTGGATCAGTAACAAACACAGAGCTCCACTTTGACTCAGACGCAAGCAAGGTTGAGGTGGGGTACAAGTTTGGGCAGGTATTATTAAAAATGAGCCAGTTGGACCTTTTCGGGTTGAAAATGGACTCATCTTAAGCAGGACATTTACAGTGAAGGTAAACAGTACACCTCTTTGAACAGTGTCTGGGAGGCTGCGGTTGCGGCTGCACAAAAAGTTAATTGTGACCAGGTCAAGAAACTGACTGACTCTGTGAATGGAAGGCTTGTGACTGTTGTTGAAAAGAAGGGTGGCTATATTGGTCACTAAGTTCTTTTTATTTTTTTGTTTCAGAAATGTTTATTTGTAAATTTTGAGTTTGTTTGTTATTCTAACTTTAACAGGTGAAAATAAACAAATGAGATGGGAAAATCTTTGTTTTTCATTCAGTTGCATAATAATTATGCACACTAATAGTTGCCTAATAATTAATATATGTACATGTGGATATTCTCTTAAGAAAGCCACAACTTCACTTTTATTACTTAAATGTTCAAGTTTGAGGTTTTGTTAACATTACATTTTGATTGATCAAGAGCACTGTAGTTGTACAATAACAAAAATAATCCTCTAAAATACGCATTGCCACATACACATTGAAACCCTCAGAGTTGATTCTCATGACAAAATGAGTGTAAAAGGTCCCATACAACCTCTCAACTTTGGTATGGTTACAAAACACTGCAGTCTGTTTACTGGTTAAAATAGAATCCTTACACATGTAAAAATTCTGTCTCACGTGTTTTTGTCAACTCAGATGTGCTACCTTTTAACAAATTTAAATACATTGCAAATTAAGACTTTTCAAAAGAAACACAACCACATCATTATTAATCTTTGTAAATAAACTTCACAAGTCATGTTGCCAGCACCACCCGGTCCTGTAGATTAATTCTCTACAACAATAGGAAAATTAGACCTTTCCTATCAGAGCACTCTACACAAATCCTAGTCCAGGCTCTTGTCTTGTTCAAACGGGACTATTGCAATGCTCTACTGGCTGGACTCCCTGCCTGCACAACCAAACCTCTGCAGCTGATCCAGAATGCAGCGGCAAGAGTGGTTTTTAATGAACCGAAGAGAGCACATGTAACTCCTCTCTTCATTAGGTTACACTGGCTCCAGTTGACGCCTGCATCAAGTTCAAAGCTATGCTCTTGGCCTACAAGACCACCACTGGTTCTGCACCCTCATATCTTCACTCACTAATACAGACCTACGTTCCTACCAGATCCCTGCGCTCTGCAAATGAACAACGTCTGGTGGTACCATTCTCTGGATCTGTTCCACATTGGTGGAATGATCTACCTGCTGTAGCCATCTTTAAAAATGCCTAAAAACACATCTCTTCCATCAACCAACTGCTCTCTGGCACCTCTCTACTGAACATGAGCCAAAGCCTCCTGTCTCTTAGCAAGGTACTACAAGTTTGCAGCTGCGCACAACTTTAAAGAGAATGTGTAAGTGCGTGCTGATAAAACAGGGCCCTGTGGTGCGCTGTGGCTCTCTACTTCATGCCTTATCACCCTCACAGCCTCTGCGTACAGCTAGACTGTTTTCCTGTTGAAGATGGACTTGTTAAACAGACTACACATCGAGTGAGTCTCTAAAATAGATTGACCTCAAAGTGCTTTCAAACCCACTGAGAGGTCATGAGATAAATTACCAACATAATTATTTGCACAGCGCAAAAGGCCAATTAATGTCTAAACATGTCGATGGTGGAGCCGATGCTTTGTCATTGATCCTTACCACATGTAACAGCCAACACAGATTACACTATCATCTGGAACCAGAAGCTAAAGGGAACACGTCGCTTTCACTTTTCATACAGTGCAAAAATGAGGTGTGGGGTGGGGGGTTTAATCCAGAATGAACACCACAGTAATCCACCTGAAATCCCTTAGGATCAATTGCTGTTGAAGGAGGCAGCACCCACCTTTGCTTTTCCAACCCGATGAGCCCTGGGTACTTTGTGGAGGAGATAATATTCAAATCGGCTTGGGAAAAAGCACGTCATATCTTTGCCAGTGCTGCGAAGTAGCGGCACACAATGAAGCCTATGAATAATGTGTAGGAGAAAATCAGATTTGTGATGTTTTACTCATGTAAGTACTGTCCAATGTGCTGCTTACATCTATACAGTATAATCACAAGTCAACGGGACAAAATAATGAATCACAAGCGTATTATTTGACTCGGCCTCATCGCAAATCCCTTTTGTTCATTATTTATGCAGCCAACTGACTCAAGAGGGAATAGTTAAAGCATTTCTCCAGTCCCTCCAGCGCACCATCCCATGGGCGTCTGTTCTTCCCTGCTGTAATCAAAAGAAATGTGCAGCATGAGCACATTCACTTAAGGCGTGTTAATCTACAGCTTGGACTGGATTCGGAGCAGAAACCCACTTAAAAGCCCAAAGAAATTATCCGTACGAGGAAAAGCCTTTCAGTAATAGGGCGTAAATGGAAAGAAAATGAGTAAATATTTCTGGTAGAGATGTCATTGTACACCATCTTCGGGGTTTGCTCTTTTAAAAAAGCTGGTGTGTTTGTGTGGATCTGCACTGCGCATTGAGTTTAAATAGGAGTAAAAGCAAGGTGACAGAACAGTTCGCCTATGTGTCAGAATGTAGCTGTGGTGTTTGGTTACCACTGCTTTGGTTACCGGGCTCCAAATTGTGAGAAAAATAAGCAGCTTAGTTCATAAAAATTCAATAGCTTGCAACTTGTTTTTGGAAAACAAGCTGTGTGAACCACTATGTTGTGTGAAAATAGTTGGAGAGCACACAGATTATGAAGTTTTATACTCTTGGGATCATTTCATCAGAGATAACATTTGAAAAGAGTGGTAAAAACCATGGCTATGTACTTTGAGGATACAGTGAGACATACTAATAAGGCCACTGAAGTGTGTTCTACTATTGTTTAAAACTATAATAGAATCAGTCATCACATTGTGAGCACTGACAGGTGAAGAGAATAACATCTATTGTCTTGTTAAGCCTTGCACATGCTTCTGTGAACTTTCAAAACAGTAGCATCACGTTTTGTACATAGTTTGTCTTTGAAGTTGATCGGTTGGAATGATTTAAAATGGTCAGTAAGTGTCTTAGGTGTCTCACAAAAAGAAAAAATATATTGTTTTTTAATGTTGTGTTTGATTATAAAATATTTATGTAGTTGAGCTGGTTTACACTGAGACTGCTGTGTCCTGAATCTTGCCCTGATTCTTGATGTATGTCATCTGTCACAACCCTCTCAACCCCATCTCCCTCTTCAATGACTAATATATCAGAGGCTAAAAAAATCTTTAGCCCCAGATAACTAAACAAATCACCCCTAAGTACATTTTTCTGTTTTCTCTCCCAGTGAACATCTTTCAGGGTGTGTATAAACCCTACTGGATACATTTTGTAGCCCAGTGTAAGCATACTGCAAGGTGTGCACTTGCTTTAGAAGGTTGATGAATATAAACTGCAAACTGTGAGTGCCCGGGTGGCTTTGCATGGCTGCACTCTCTTTTTCTGCTCCTGTCTGAAAGGATGTCTTGCATCAGGACCAAGAGCAATCCTACTTATCAACACTGAAGAAATGCAGCAACCCAATTCAAGATTGATGTTCTGGACAACCAAAATGCAGCTTGAACCTGTTAGTCAATTTGTAGAGAGGTAGAACGATTGCAGCTCATGTGTTGATGCTATATGTATGTGTCCAAACGCTGTCAGACAAAGTCTCTACATAGATTTACCAATGTGTGCCAAGAGGCTGAGCTGTGCCAGGACATACTGTCACCCAGAACTAATCTAGCAGAGACAGACGCGGACAAGCTTCGGTTTCTCACCATTTAATTTCAACCCTTAATAGTACTGTGTTTCATGGAACTATATCAAAACATTTAAAGACAATTTCAGAAATAAGTCATAGTCCCATATCATCTGTGTCTACAATGTAACAAAGCATGTCTTTTTGTAGTCATCAGGGTTTTTGCAAAGGCCAGAATGCCCCTCAAAGTGTGTCCGTCTGTCATGTGCTGTTGAAAACTGATGAGTGCCATGTCTATAACCTTAGCCAAAAAGCTCAGCTGGGCTTTGTGCTGGGAAATGGACTGCTGGACCCTGCCAAAAAGTCCTCAAAGTCATTTCTCCCAACTGTAGTCTTGGGGATTCGCGTTAATCCACCGTACCCATCATCTATAAATAAGTGGCACACTTGAAGAGGGGGCAGTTCTGGAGAGAGTGGTCTGAGGCTGGACACTTACGGGGCCCTATCATTCTTTATTTCCACTCGGCTGAGCAAAGCAAATTGGAGGAGGGCAGCGGGAGCAGGTACAGAGACAGGAAGTCTCTGTCACTTCTTTTTTCCCCCCCCTCAGTTGCCAAATCTATTACTTTTCATGGCAAATAAAAACAACTGTAACTCACAGAGGAAATGGAGCATGCACTTGTGTTTACAAGTCAAGTCTGCCTTTCCTCAACTTTTAATTTACATACTGAAAATATAATTGTGTTTTTTTTTCTCTTGACTTTAAGATGCCAAGGGCTGTTTTGCTCCCAACTCAAAGCAGTCACACTCCACAGATATCATAGAGTTGATATTTGTTTAATAAATCGCTCAGGGGTAAGGCGATTATGGAGCCTAATTCTCATTGTGGCACTAATTGCCAAATAGTTTAATTAAAATGCACAGCAATTGGTGGGTACAATGTCCCTCGGGATCTAGCACTGCTCATATCATAAACTCTTGATTGCCAGAGTGATACTGCAACAGGCACCGTCTCATCTTTTAAAATTAATGAGCGCTCAGAATAATACTTTCCTGTCATCTTTTGTTTAGAACCGTATCTGCCACTTTTCTTTGGCTGTCATTAAAAACCTGTTAAGGGAGTTATTAGAAGGATGGGCTTTATTAAGTCATGTAATATTAGTTATTAGCTTTTATAGCTCAGGGCAATAGGGTTAAAGAGGAACAATTACTGTAGCTGCTGATTTAAATACTGTATATCAAACACAGCACAGATTTGTTTGACCAACTTCTATTGTCATTTACTGCCAACAGTGATTATTATGTACACAGCAGACTTTTTATTGACAGCCACATGTTTTGCAGAATTGTTTTAAATGCATTTTTGCAGCTCCGAGCAGCTGTTAAACGGTCTGCCCCGAAAGCGTTTCCTCGTTGGTTTGTAGTTTAAAAAGTTGTCACATTTCGGGAAAGCTGCAGCAATTTCTGTGAAAGTGATTCGCACCAGAAGTCATCATAGGTTATTATTGAAGTGTGGCAGAGTGAAGGCTGGTGGAAATCTGGTGAGTAAATAGTGGAATGAAGATTGAGTGACATCAAATTTAGCTGAAAGGTAACTTCTCCCGTTTTTTTACTCCATGTTCTGTGAATGTGGACCGAAATGGACTTCAACCAGAAGGCAAATATACCCCATTACTGCGATGACACCTGAGCAACGCGTTAAACAGATGCTCGGATGTGTTGCTGCTCCAATAGAAAATTACAAATACAGGAGCGCATTCCCTCTGTTAGAGTGCCTTTAGGAGCCACAGGTTTCTCCGAAAAACTTTATATGTTCAGAACCAAATCAAGCTGTTCTTCTCCAGGCCAAGTAGCACTGGTCAATGGTCCGTTTGATAGCATTTCAAAATCAAAGGCATGGTCAAGATTAGTTTAAATCAATTTATCAATTTTTACATTGTGACATTAATATTTTGCCTGAAAAAAACAAGGCTCAGGTCTTCTTCAGTTTCATACATTCTATTTTCTGCAAATTATTGATCCAATTAGAGAGGCAACTGACAAACATGGCAACCACAGCAGCATTTCAATCTGAACAAAATACATGTTCGGTGTCACTGTGATCCTTGTTCATAAATAAGTAGTAAATATAAGTAGTAGTAATAGTAGAACACACACACCATAAAAAAACAGAACATTTTCATTCTCCCTGTATATTTTATGAAGGCATGCTTTTCTCCTTTCACAGAGCCAGCGGGTGTGGCTGCACTTCATGCACTTGCATTTTGAATAAAAACGCCTCCAGACGCTTTCCTCTCTTGCTGGGGAATGCCATGGGTGTCAAAGCAATCAGGGAAGCTCCCAGGCATAAAGTCCACAGCTCCTGTCCTGCTGTCAGCCTTCCGAGCCCACCGCACTCCACCAGTCCGGCCTCCTGATCTAAGCTGACACACGCGGCTGCACGGTGTGTCCTCCAGTACCTCAAGGCTTCTTTCTTTTTTTTTTTCTTTGGCCAATTTTCTGACTTGACACTATTTTACATGACCTTTTCATATGAAAACTTCAGCAGTAGCTCAGTGGGTAGAGCGGTCGTCCTTCACCCGGAAGGTAGGCAGTTCGATTCCCGCTCTCTCCACAGTTCATACTGTTGTTAAGTCCTTGGGCAAGACACTTAACCCACCTTGCTTCCAGTGGTGTTCCAGCTGTAACACTGGTGAATGGAGGCTTAATGTAAGTCGCGTTGGATAAAAGTGTCAGCTAAATGAATAAATGTAAAGCGTTCAATAAAGGTGTTTAAGCCCAGTATTAACTCTAATATTTTCATGAAGGGCAGTGATGTCAGTAATGTCAAATGTAGCTTTTACATAATGTCTAAAAATGTAATACTGCTATAACGTAACACCTCATGAGGACCCCTCTCGAGAGTGGGACTGATGTAGAGGCTTCAAAAGGAGTCCATGTTTTAGGCATGTCAGTGATGACAGAATAATCCCTTGTGCAAGATGCTTTAATTGCACACCCCGTGTCGAACTAATAGCCCATATTCTGTGCCCTGCCCCAGCCCACATCCTGAGGGACTTAACAAAAGGACTAGCCATTGCGTTCCATTCAGCAGATCCATTCGTTTCAGGGTTTTTACTTCCCTCTGCTTTCTGCCTCATTGGTTGATCCATGGCGGCCAATTTTACAGTAAATGTTTTTATGCTCCGAGCCCATAAACAATGTGATAGTGCAAAGTGCATTAAAATAGTTTTAAATGATGACATTGTTGCCCCGGCTGCTTTCATTTTAATATAAACTGTATGAATGGGCTGCGTTGGCAATTTGCCATTTTACTCAAAGTGACAAATGATGTTTTCTCACCATTTCAATCTAATTTTCTGCCTAAAAGATCAATAAAGTCACACACACGGATATGATATACATGCCTTGCACGTACAGCTTTACTGCCAATAGATTACATACATGCTAAAAAATATTTATGGATCACAATAAATGGCTGTGGCAGTAGCCTACAGGAGTCACTGCTGTCTAATGGCCTTTATATTGTTTATCCGAAATGGCTCATTCACTTTATTTATGAATTTCTGAGTTGTGGGTATGTTTGCACAATGAATGTATTTTAACCCACATTGATGATGTTGCCTCCAAAACAAACACAACCTAAATGTAAACCACTGCATACAGTTATTGCTTTTCGACAGCCGCAAAGTGAGATTAGTGAAGGTAGCCTGGGCCATAATGATAACCATTTTTGTGTCTCAATTGAAAGACTGACTCTGTAGTCTTGTTTTTGTTTCCTCTCATTATGATACTCCACTGTTCAATAGATGGCGGGCCTGTTCTGTTTTCCAGTGTCACCTTTAATGAGCGCACAGTTCATTCATCGGACGCTTTAGTTTCCGACAAGTGAGGAGGGGAAAAAGGAGCGGAGTGGGAAGCAAGAGTGACAGAGACAAAATCAAAAGCAACAAAGGGAAAGAAATCAAAGAATGAAGTTAGAAAAAGATTGTCATGGGAAAAATTAGCAAGGCGGAACCGAGCGCAATGCACTGTAAAATGAAGTCTCATCATGTATAGAGGGAGTCGCCACAATTGACGTTGGTGAATCAGAGCTCTAGGGTGGGACTGTTGTATTATTATTTTTACAGCTTTTGAGAAATGTATTTCACTGACAGGACTGAAAACATCAACAAGCCATCACGTAAATAAGACGAGGAAACAGAACGTGAGAAATGCATTTGGTGATCTCATTTGCTGTCATGTACTGCTCATATGACATGCCTTCAGTCAAAGGAACCCATTACAGAGAAGACAAAAGGTACTGATTGTATTGTGTCCAAAAGAATTAACACCAGAGGGGATATGGCTGCATTCGGGCCATTTGATTTGTCTATCCCAGCTGTTTTTTTCTGAAAACACCAGCACTTCTTTCAAGGTAAGGATGTGTATTGCCGCGCAGGGGAAAAAAAGCCAAGTCAACAATCCCTTTGGAAGGCATTAGCGACTCATCAACGTAACCGGACCTCAAAAAAGTAGACGCTCAGCTTTTCTTTTATATATATTGCTCATCCCTCGTGGGAAACACCTTCTCATTAAATCCCCTCCATAACAGAGGTTCAAGTAAAGAACAGGTGACAGGAAATTTTTAGGAGCCTCGAGGGAAAGGGTTAGTGAAGCTTGCACTTATTGATCTGGTCAGCTGGAAGGACAATTAAAAAAATTCATCACAATTAGATGTTGAAATGTAATTTGGGCAATCTATGTGCTGCTCAGAAACCGCAAAATAGAAGAAATATCTTTTACTGAAACTACTGTAAATTTGACTGTGGAAAGTGACCTTTGCTGGGTCAAGTTAAAGTGTCATTTGGCATCATAAACTGCTCAACTCCAAGAAAACATCCATCATCTCTAGCCTGGGGCCAAGAAAAGGGTGGAATAATAAGAGTATTTAAACTCACTGAAGGTCATTGGATTTGTGGCTGAGGTCACTGACAGAGCATGCCCTGTGGGTTTTTTTTCCGACTTCACCATTACTCTTTTTTTTTTGTCTTTTATTTCTCTATCTCCAAACTATTTTTCCATTTTCACCCATCATTCCTCTTCTTTACCGCTCAAATTATTAACTTTTAGCTTTGGATATTTGCCTCTTTCTGGAGGCAAACTGCGATAAGTTGCAGCTCTTGCTCAGGGAATTCAGTAGGACATGGTCAGACTGATAAGCTGAACATCCCGACCCCCACATACAGTATATACACATGAGCACACACAGTACGTACATATACAAGCATATGGATAGCAAACATCTTTGACAGCTTTGAGGCAGAAAACAGCAATATAAAAATCATCGCCTGTGTCCTTTTAAAACCTCTGTAGCTGATCTTCCTCATTCAGCCCATGTCTCCAAATACACACATGGGAAAAAGCTGAAATTGTTTGATTTTTTTTTTTACACACATTTACAGCAGAACAACACAGACTTGAATGAATTACTGGGAGAATTGGTTGCGGGTTTTTGGGCTCGCTTATTTTGACTCAATTCTGTTCAAGTTTCTTCTGTAAAATGGGAAAATGAAGGCTGCTCCTGAAAACTAAAAATTCTGATGGTTTTGAAAATGGCAAAACTAAAACGGCTGTACTTATTTTAGGAATATACAGTTTTGGATAGCTTACAGGATTTATTTTGTTTTCTACGGTGTATTTTTTATGCTACATTGAATCCTGATATTGTTAGACATGTTTGAGCAGTTAGACCGTCGAAACACTCCTGAGAGTATTGCATTTTAAATAAAAACCGGTTTAAGGTTGGTCCCATATATTTTAAACTCTTAAAGGCATCATTGCATAACTTTTTGATAAATTATAATGCTTCAGTTAGTTGTATAATTCCTTAAAATGAAACAGGTCAATAGCCTCCCTCCACAGAGAAAGCACAAGTGCTGAGAAACTGCCAATGAAGAAAATGACACAGAGACACTTCTTCATGTTAGCTTTATAACATTATAACCTTACAAACCCTCATCTACAAACACCGATTCCCAAAAAGTTGGGACACTGCACAAATTGTGAATAAAAACAGAATGCAATGATGTGAAAATTTCAAATTTCAATATTTTATTCAGAATACAACATAGATAACATATCAAATGTTTAAACTGAATTTTTTTTTTATAATTTTAAGTGAAAAATAAGTTGATTTTAAATTTCATGGCATCAACACATCTCAAAAAAGTTGGGAAAAGGCCATATTTACCTTTGTGTGGCATCCCCTCTTCTTTTTATAACAGTCTGCAAACGTCTGGGACTGAGGAGACAAGTTGCTCAAGTTTAGAAATAAGAAGGTTGTCCCATTCAGGCTTCTAGTTGCTCAACTGTCTTAGGTCTTCTTTGTCGCATCTTCCTCTTTATGATGCACCAGATGTTTTCTATGGGTGAAAGATCCATTTCAGAACCGGATCCTTCTTCTACGCAGCCATGATGTTGTAATTAATGCAGTATGTGGTCTGGCATTGTCATGTTGGAAAATGCAAGGTCTTCCCTGAAAGAGACGACGTCTGGATGGGAGCATATGTTGTTCTAGAACTTGGATAAACCTTTCAGCTTTGATGGTGCCTTTCCAGATGTGTAAGCTGCCCATGCCACAAACACTCATGCAACCCCATACCATCAGAGATACAGACTTCTGAACTGAGCGCTCATAACAACTTGGGTTGTGTTTGTCCTCTTTAGTCCGGATGACATGGGGTCCCAGTTTTCCAAAAAGAACTTCAAATTTAGATTCATCTGACCACAGAACAGTTTTCCACTTTGCCACAGTCCATTTTAAACGAGCCTTGGCTCCAGAGAAAACAGCTGTGCTTCTGGATCATGTTTAGATATGGCTTCTTTTTGACCTACAGAGTTTAATTTGGCAACGGCGAATGTCACAGTGGATTGTGTTCACCGACAATGTTTTCTGAAAGTATTCCTGAGCCCATGTTGTGATTTCCATTACAGTAACATTCCTGTTTGTGACGCAGTGTCGTCTAAGGGTCCGGAGATCACGGGCATCGAGTCTGGTTTTCTGGACTTGACTGTTACTCACAGAGATTGTTCCAGATTCTCTGAATCTTTGGATGATATTATGCTCTGTAGATGATGATAACTTCAAACTCTTTGCAATTGTTTCTGAGAAACTCCTTTCTGATATTGCTCCACTATATTTCGCCGCAGCATTGGGTGAATGCCCATCTTGACTTCTGAGAGACACTCTGAGAGGATCTTTTTATCCAAGCATGTTGCCAATTGACCAAATAAGTTGCAAATTGGTCCTCCAGCTGTTCCTTATGTGTACATTTAACTTTTCCGGCCTCTTATTGCTACCTGTCCCAACTTTTTGGGAATGTGTAGCTCTCATGAAATCCAAAATGAGCCAATATTTGGCATGACATTTCAAAATGTCTCACTTTCAACATTTAATATGGTATCTATGTTGTATTCTGACTAAAATATTGAAATTTGAAACTTCCACATCATTGCATTCTGTTTTTATTCACAATTTGTGCAGTTTCCCAACTTTTTGGGAATTGGGTTTGCATGTTCCTCCCCCTTGTAAAATTAGTCTTTGTTGCAAGTAACCTTCCGGATCATCATCAAATACAAAAAGCCAATGTGTGTTTGAGAAAGTTGCTCTATTCGTTTTTAAATGGCGCATGTCCTGAAAAGTCACACAGTGCTTTAAAATAGGATGCATGGTATACAGCATACCATTAGGTTTTGACACAGAAGAAGATAAGTCCAAACATACTTCAGCGACAGTTTGGTGAGTTGTGGACTGTGTGGAGGTACCCCTGAAGTCCCGGGTTACAATTGGTGCAAGCTTTGGTTAGCCCAATAGGAAATAAGTGCACAGTAATCTGCCTCTGAGCAGTTTATCAGGAGTGGTCTTGGTAGGATTAGCCACCATAGTCCCAATCCAGTTAATGGTGCCATAGCTGGTGACTTGTTCATGCGGCAATAAATACAGAATTTGGCTGTTGGTGCTGGTTTTTCTTTCTACAGCGATGCTATTGTGTTTCATTTTTATAAAGTAAGAGAAAATATGTTTACAGATTGAGCACTCATAACAAAGAGCAAGAATACTTAGTTTACACTGAAAATAATATTTTTTTTTCTTGCTTTCTAAATAACAAGACACATTCTTAAGAATTATGAGCCACAGGAAATTGTCTTTATGTTCAGTGATATAACATTTACATTTACATTTAGTCATTTAGCAGACGCTTTTATCCAAAGTGACTTACAAGTGAGAAAAACAATGGAAGCAATTTTAACAACACAAGGTACAAAAAGCATAAATGCACAAAAAACTAGTCAGTTTAAACCCAGCACAGTATACAAAGCTAAGGATAAGAGAAGTTTTTTTTTTTTTTGAAGAAAGGAATTGTTAGAAAGGAAGTAGAACTCAGTGTTTGTCAGTCAGGTGTTTACGGAAGAGATTTGTTTTCAGGTGTTTTTTAAAGATGGCTAGAGAATCTGCTGATCTTGTAGCAGCAGGTAGATCATTCCACCAATGTGGAACAGAGCCAGAGAAGGTACGTGAGAGTGATTTTTTTTCCTTTTTGGGACGGTACCACCAGACTTTGTTCATTTGCAGAGCGCAGGGATCTGGTAGGAACGTAGGTCTGTATTAGTGAGTGAAGATATGAGGGTGCAGAACCAGTGGGGTCTTGTAGAGCATAGCTTTGAACTTGATGCGGGCGTCAACCGTGAGCCAGTGTAACCTAATGAATAGAGGAGTTACGTGCGCTCTCTTCGATTCATTAAAGACCACTCTTGCCGCTGCATTCTGCATATAAAAAGGGATTTGATGTGTTCAAGTTCCTCAGAGATACATTGAAGCCAAGTCTATTATTTTTTTAAACCCTCCTGATCTTTGAAAACATTTATTAATTTGGAATTTTTACAATGTTGATCTGACTTTTTAATTTAACTCCACTTTTGTTCTGGTGCCACACTGAGATTTTAATTCCACTTTTGTTCTGGTGCCACACTGAGATTTTTGATTCAGTGGAGATTTTGTGTGTGCAAGGCTATCTTCTATAAAGTGTTCAGGAAATGTGCCATGAAAATAAAGGCAAGAGACATGTCAAAGACTGCTCTTCCATCCAGAAGCAAGGCACACGGGATGTTTTTTAGCAAATAAGTAGGGCAGCCCTAATTCAAATTTGACAGCCTCCTAACACATTTTCACAGACCCACTGTTGCAAACTCTCTTGCAGAGAGAGGAGAGACATCTGTACAAGCAAGTGAGAGTGACCTAAGTGATGAGCAGGAACCAATCTAATGCACCAGTGATTACAGCGTAACCAGGAATAGAGATTGTTTCAGGTAAGGCACGATGAAACTTGCAACACTCATTGTAGACACCGAAACATCTGCAATTGTTGCACAATGTTTTTCTTTGCAATTACAAGACTATATAGCAGTAATTATCAAATGCCGGCTGGGGCCACATCCGGCCCCCTACAGCTTTCCATCCAGCTCCCGAGCCAGGATTCAAAACTAACACCAGTCCACGATGCTCCTCGGGACGGCCTCAGGGCGAAACACCTCCCTCTTGTCACTGTCGCAGCTCAGGAAGTGGATGTGCACAATATGAGCACAATTTTAAACTTTTGCACAATGGAAATAACGATTTAAATCCACTTTAGCAGAAGGAATTCACCGCAGCTGCATTAGACCAATGTTTGTAAGTGTTTAGTAAGTAAGTGCCAAACGTTATTTCTAAACCACCTTTCACAGATAAAAACACAAAGTGCTGCACAGAGTGCCGGTAAATACAAGAAATACAAGAAATACAAGAAAATACAGTACAATCAAGCAAATAATCAAAACAATAAAATGGCCTGTATAAATCTGCAGCAAGTTTACCAGTCGAAACATGTCATGACACTTACAAACATTGGTCTGACTATAAGAAGAAAAACAAAACAAATTAACTTTCATGGAAGACCAAAATAACATTTTTGGACAATACTGTTGATGTTTCTCAAGCTTTTATTTTGTAGTGTCATTCTGTTCTTTTCCTTCTTCCTGTACTTCCTCTGTTTGCCATAATCAAATAAATGTCTTCTGTCTTAAACCTTAACAGGTTATGGCCCAGACACCCTAACATTGAGGCACCACAGACGAGCATGTGCGGGAGCGGACGAGGCCAAAGTCAACGTTAAGCAAAAGTGAATAACTCGGCAAAGACAAGAAGACAAAGCAAGCCGTAAAGTATTACACGGAGCATACAGAAGAAAAAGTAATTGCGACGTATTACGCGAGCTAACAAGCTATTTAGCAAAAGAAAGTAAAGCTAAGCACGAGCCCCAGAGATGAGAAAATGGCGACTTGTGCATCAAGATTCCCCACAACTACTCTTTGATGGATCCAGAGGACAAGTATAACCTTTGGAAAACAATGTTTCTGGATCATTTACACATATTAAACTTGAAAGACACTACTTTGTAAGAGTCCACTTGTAAAGAACAGATAGCTGCTAATAAGGGTAATTAATGATAAAAGCCTGTTGCTACTATTACTATTTGTGGAAAAGCAAGCCCCATATTATAAACTTGTACACGTCTTCGACAAAGCTCTGGAAGTCAGAGAACGAGTCAACTACAGATTATATCATCTGAGCAGAGAACCTCAGCTCTACAAGATGCCGGTGAGACTATAAGTGATGATTTGATCATAGTACCAGACTCTTATAAACCTTTAGCAGTACATATTATTCAAAATTAAGACAGTATAACATTTTCAGACTTTAAAAGATTATAAATATATGAAGAGTCAAAGAAAAGGAAAACGGATGAGACAATGTTATGAGAATAAAGGTAAAGATACTAATGTATAAGGAATGCATAAGGCAAGAAAATTTACCCAAAAAAACTTCTGCAAACGCAAAACACACCAAGAGTCTTGCATCAAATGGACGTTGCAACCATTGCATTGAGATTTACATAGAGTAACCCGAAGGTTATGAACAAAGTTCAAAAACAGGTGAAAAACTGGTATGTAGACTAAACAAATCTGTGTACAGTCTCAAGCAATCAGGCAGAAACTGGAATACTGTGTATCTAAGTGAGAATGACTTTACAGAATGTGTGTATACAAGGGAAAAATATTAAAACTAATCCTCATAATATGGGTAGATCTTATTATAGCTGTGGGCAGTGAACAAGCAATGAATGATGTAAAAAGTACACTGTGAAAAAACAAGTTGGCCCTCAAGCAAATTTAGTTGATGACCCCTGATATACACACACAAATCTACCATCGCAGCAGGCTGTACTTTCTGTATATCTTGAGTGACAGATGTCTCGTCCAATCAGCAGTAAGAATTCCGTCCACAAATGATACCCACCTTTTCCGGTTTGTCTTAATTGTCGTTGTGATTTTGTTTGCACCTCATGGCCACCGTACTAGTTCTTGCCTAGTACCTCTTTTTACACACACAATTCCCACATACAACAGCCAAATATCACGATATCAGTATCACAACAATGGATTACAAGACAAAATGGATCCGATGACAATGCAATCAGTACATTCCACAACTTCTAAACAGATCAACTTTACCACAGTGGGCCCTTAACAAGCCTCTCTTATGGAACCTCTTAAGAGGTCCTCGAGTAAGGGCACCACTATACAGCAATATACAGCAATATACCGCCGCCCACCAGAGGGCAGGTTCCAAAAGCGTAAATATAAGGAGAAACTCAATGGCAACTTTATGCTAACTGAAAACTATTGTTTAACTATGCAGTAAAAGCGGACAAGCCCGGATGTAATCGCCATTTCATTGCTCTGTGGTAACGACAGCATCGGTGAATAGGGGAGCAATGGGCAGAAGTTGTCCATATTTATACAGTCATTGGCCCTTCCTCAATATACAGTATGTCCCTTGACTCCAGAACCCTAACACTGACTCCACCTCTGTTTAGTCCAAGTTAAAATTGGATGAATTTTGCTCTTACAGGTTATTTTACTGTAAACTGTAAAGGTCCTAAAAATTATTTTCATTCCTCATTCCATAATAACATTATTCAAAGCCATTTCTTCCACTTTTTTGTTTCCGACAGATGGATAGCAGATCAAGGTAGCCTGCGGGTAAAGTGGCTGATGATGTTCTGTTAAGCCACCCAACTCCCATTAGACCATTCAAAAAAAATATTTTGTCTGTTGATCTTCATAATCACCAGTGAATATTTAAATATATTCTGTGTCTATTTTTCAAATAACCGTAAAAACATCCTGCAGTGATTCAGAATATTTTCTCCGCAGGTGTGTTGTAGGAACTTCACCATTTCATTCCTCCACAAGCTAATTCCAGAAGCACAAGTGCAATGAAAATGCTTTTTGGCTTCTGTTTGGAGTAATGATTTCACAGGTGGAAGGATGGAGGTTTTTCAGCCGGAATGCATTAACAGCAGACACAGATGGACACCACACAGTTGAGTGTGGGACTGGGAGAACTGCTGTTCCACGTCCAAGACCCCTTTTAACATCCTGGAACCACCAGCATTCTGTTGTTAGAGAACATTTATCACACGGGGTTCAAATGGTGACAACTCAAGCCGTTTTCATTGAAATGATACAAACTAAATTCATATTTGTTATAATGCCACAGAGATGCCTACAATTCCAGGCTGTACATTGCATCAATTACACTATGATTACGCTAATGTTTTATATACATTAGTATTTACATCTAAGTGTGCACATGTGTTTGTTCTAATGCTGCTTAAAAAAATATTTACAGACCTATAGTGTCCCCCAGTGGACACAAGTCATCATGACAATTTTCTCAGTAATTATTAAAATATACATGTTTACATGCTTATGGAAGAGGAATAGGGCCAGTGTGAAAAATAAAAAAAAGATTTCTGAGAATAAAGTCAGAATTCTGTGGTCAATGTCAGAATTCATGCAGCACCACACTTTACTCAACTCAAAACAGTATTTATGCAATGGCTGTATTAACCTAATTAACAATTTTTCAATATTTCAATTTCAAAATTGGTTGTCTTTGCATAATAAAAGAGTATGTTACATTTACAACAGCATTTAACATTAAACACTTTTTTAAAAATCCGTTGCGTTGTTTACTTTGTAACCCTATTACTACGCCCCATAACCTCATGATGTCTATTAAATGCCCTTGCAACAATATGAATATAAAAGAGCACATATTTGCTGTTTGTAGTCTGGCAGCGTTTGACTTTGTCCATTCATGCAGCAAAGAGCATGGTTTGTTTTTCCTTGAGTGGAGCGGTTGAGCAGGTCTGGGGTTAGTTTAGTGGGTTAATTAGTTATATTTGTCACATTGTCAGCCCCCTTGTGTTCTGTACAAACTGCCACTGTTTACACCCTAATTATTTTCCAGCCCATTTATCAGACGACTCGACGTTTCAGAACAGGAGGAATGGCTAAATGAAAGTTCCTTTGCTTTGTAGCCACATGCATGCACTGAAAAGCACAAACAGATCAAGGACACTGTATTTTTCCCAAACATGTGCATTCCAGTGTGACATTCTGACGCTGTACAATGTCATGAGGTTGTTCAGTGCACACATTTACCACAGGATGGCATTGTGTTACAAGAAATGAGAGCAGTCATTCCACTATCAAGGGTTCTTCTTTGGCCTTTTACTCGTCTAAAGAATGTTGTCTATTAAGGTTGCACTGGTGCCAAGCCATTAAAATAAAGCTGTTTAGTTGAGCAGGAAATGAATGAATGCCAAACATTAGGCGTCCTTAAACCTAACAGAGTTTTGACAAACTTCACTCTCAACAACTCTGCTTGGTGGAAAAAAACTAATGCGTCCTAATGCAACAAACATAAAACAATCAAGGGGTAAGAGCTTGGCACATGACTAAGCCAAAGTTTTCAAGGGTATTCT
Source organism: Perccottus glenii (assembly GCA_024416835.2). Taxonomy (NCBI): domain Eukaryota; kingdom Metazoa; phylum Chordata; class Actinopteri; order Gobiiformes; family Odontobutidae; genus Perccottus; species Perccottus glenii. The sequence continues at coordinate 14,501,866 of CM044554.2, read as the reverse complement.
GCTTTTTAAAACAGAACAAATAAAGTTGGTGAATGAGGCAACGAAGGTGTGAAAGATTTAATCCCATTTGTCAAATTTGTGCTTCACGGTAATGACTTCACATTTGTGACATGACATTAAAATGATGCGTCTTGTTTTTTGTGATCCAGCCACAAGGGGTCATAAGCCAGATTTATTTGTGCCGGTCCCAAGACCAGTGAAAGGGAGAAGGTTGCACTAGGAAGAGCATCCAGCGTAAAACCTACGCTAGACTACATAAGCAAACCAATTTATGATTTGCTTTGGTGACCCCTGAAAGGAACATTGAGAGAAATGTTTTTAAAAATTGTTTTTGTCCACTAGAAAATATAAAAGGGCAGGGACATTTTTCTAAATGTTGCCTCAAAACAAAAAACATCTCTCAAATTTTTAAAAGGATTCCATGAAAATTCTAATTAAAAAGCTTGTATGAAAAAATTATAATTCCTCAAAAATTAAAAAAATTAAAATAAGACACCTGAAAAAAAACATTCTGCAATTGAAATAAAGTTCATCTAAGTAAATGAAGCAAAAGTTGCATTGTTGACACCACTTCCTTAGCATTAGCCATATTAGATACAGGCTTTTAAAATAGAGGCAGTTTTAATTTCTGAGGAAACCTTAATTTATAAGCGGTAGACATTCTGGGGAAATAGCTCCTTGTTTTAATTTGAGGAGTGGCTTTAATTTTTTATGGAATCTTTTTTAATTATGAGAGATGGCTTTTTTTTTAGCAACATTTCCCACTGCTTTTATTTTTCTAGTGGACAAAAACTATTTTGATGATGGTCATTTTTTAAATTCAGACATGGCTTTAATTTTTCTTGAAATCTTTTTTAGATTTGAGAGATACCTCAGTGCCACTGTAAATCCATCATGGAGTCACAAAGTAAGACCTGTACATTCCAATGTTCATAGAAGTATTAGGCTAGACACTATGTCGTTACATCTTCTACTCTCTTATGTACATACAATACATGCAATTACAAGAAACTTGAATCTATTCATTTACTCAGTCTTTAAGTCATATTATATTTCTTATTATACACAATTGCAGTTGCAATAACAAGAAAATCAGTACAATTTGCTTAACCAATTATCCTAATTAGCCGTAAAGAGGTAACAATGTGTTCTAGCTAAAATAACATAAGGCATTTTTACTTAACATTAACGACAAATGACATATAACTGTTTATAACATTCTACACAAAACTAAATTTAAACCTGGTGAAGCTATAATAAACAACTGTGAACCACAGTGACAAACAATTGAGGTGCACAGTGAACATTCAATTAATGAGGTATTGTCCCCCTGAAAATGTAATCTTTTCCCAGGGAACAGATGAAATCACCAGGAGTGGAGTGAAGAGCTGACAGGTAGTTCATAATGGATTCTGTTCCCAAAGTGAATCTGTCTCTGGTCCTCATTCACGGCGCCATCTGTGCACGCAAGCACTCCTGTTGAGTTCTTAAGCAAATTGAATAAGGCAGAATAAAGTGATCAAGATGTCATCTCTGTAATAATGACAACATAATGCCCCATAATAAGGTTCCTGATCAAAGGGAGCTGTTGGAGCGGATAACTTAATACCAAGTATTGGGATTAGTGAGCCCTTCTCCTTTGCCGAGATAATTCTTTCATGCAAGAATTCATGCAAAAATCTGTGTACTCATGCAAATTCATGCAGGGGTTAGGGGTTTTCGATTAGGGTTCGGATGAAAATATGATGAAAACATGATTATTGCTGGTGCTTCATTAGAGTTCAATGCATGTACTAATGCATGAGTCCTGCATGAATTATTGCATGAATTCATGATAAAATGTACCCCATACATGTTACCAAAAAGTCTTCAATCTTTGAGTTTAGCTAATGAAAAATGGGGACAAAAACCAAAGGGTTGCGTTTATATTTTTGTTATTAATTTAACATATTATTAACTCATTTTAACAATCATGCTGGTAAAGAATACTGAGTTATTTAAATGTACCCTTAATCAGATGCAGTAGCAAATGCCACAAAATGTAAAATTGCATTTTTAAAACTCTAAAACGCAAACCCCCATTGGTTCACATAAAGTTAGCCCAAAAACAGCAGTATAAATAGAAAAGAGACTATAGACAGCCAACAACCTGGATCCTACAAGTAAATAAACCACTATTTTTGACATTCCAGGGAAGTTTTACAGAGTGCAGCTTCTGTAAATCTGTTTATAGTTTCACCATGTTTATCAATTATTCAGCAAGAAGATAGAGTGCAGTTTGCCAAAGCTCCCTTGTATTTATAGTGCTTTCTCTGAGTCAAAATGAGGTGTATTTGGTAACTGAGCTAGAGTTTCTACACTGCAATTTGTGTGTTTTGTGTTGGTTGATTTGAAATGAGTATTGTTGATGGTGTTTATGGACTAGGAATTAAGTCAAGCAAAAGCAGTTTTTTTAACATGATAGAATGTTTGTCTGTAGTTAAGATTGTAGCCACTATATAATATACTATGTTGTGACATACTATGCTACACCACACTATGTTACGTTATGCATGTACAAATTGTATACTATACAAAATACAGTTTAAATATTATACTTATGACCAATGTATAATAAAAAGTTATTTTTTTATTACAAATAACTGCTTGTTTCAGTAAAAAATGTGTTGTAACTAAATTATTAGGAAAGAAATTGGGTCCCAAAATTAGACAAATTGAGAGCAGATTAAAATGAACAGCCCTGACCTTATAGTAATTTTTGAAAATATGCCACTTACCTATCTGTGTAAAGATTGCAAACACAAGTACTGTGCAAATTCCATGAGATTTTAATTTGTGTGAACTTCATCATTAGAAATTGAGAAGGTGGGAATGTTATGCTGTTCCAGTATTAATGGATGCTTAATAATACATTGATACTGTCATGATGCACAGTTTCTTTTTTCTATGCCCTTGGTATATAGAGCAGAGCAAAACAATAGCCTATATTTGTCCTGAAACATTGTCTGGATTTTATGAAATGTTGTCCTTCTTTGTTTAGGTGGCCTATTTTTGAATATATGTACAGAGCTTGGGGATTAAGACCAACAATAAATGTCCCAGCAGTGAAAGGTTAAAATGGGACAAGTTAATTTAGGCACATTTTTCAGTCATGCCTGTGTGTCCTAACAAACCACAAGCAAAGATATATTTTTTCTTTTTACTACTAATATATTGTATGTTATATGGTGCTGTAATGAGCTTTGAATTGGCCCATTTGTTTTGACCATCACTTTACCTGAACTAAAAAGCCCCTAGACATGTTAGGCTGTAGTGATGTTGCTCATTTTAAGCCTTAATGAAAGCTTTGTCCCACTGCTGTGAAGCTGTTCCTTGACAACACTTCACATCCCCATTACAAGCAAAGTGCCAAACAAGACACGCCGGTCTCCATTGCTGTGAAACGAGCTCCCCTTCTGTGATGAAAAATGCTGCCTGTCTCGTTGCTTATTGCTGTGCCATGTAGGTGGCCCGCCATGGTGATTTGAAGATCCAATAGTGTCAAAGCTATTCTTTCTCCTGCTTGTGGCTTAATGTTCCAACTCCACAACCCGGACCATTGTCATTTCCCCCCATCGTCTTCTTCGTGGTGGCCTTGAAGAAAAGCCAAAAGTGTGGTGGTAATAACTGTCAAGGAAAGGGGCTGTGATTGCACATCCATTTTGCACTGAGGTCCTCTCCTTTGCTTCCCCAAACCTGCAAAATGCTATATGGGGTGAGGAGTAACAATGATAGCGTGTACAATGTTTTGTTACTGGTCGGAGATAAAAGCAGTGAGTGTCGGAAGAGGCCTGGGAGCCACAGGACGGGCAGTGTGTCTTAGCTGACAGAGAACATAGACAGCCTAATCCTAATGGGTTTGCTAGGGCACTGTGTGTTCCTTAAAGATCCTCGCTATCTACCTGCTGGGACCACTTATGAGCGCAATTTACCAATCACCCTCCTCCAGCTTTAACATGCGCCTAATGGATCATAACAAATAATGAGTTGCATCCTTGACCTGGACCAGGGTTGAATTGGAGCACATTTGAAATGAGATGTTCCATGGGCAAAAAAGAAGCTGTCCCTTTTTAAATGACTTTCTATTAAACAATGAGAATATAGGTTACATGCAAATAAGGCATACATTTGCATAAATCATGTGATGGACTGGGAGCTGTTAAATTTAGCTCCCTACACAGTTGACCTTGCAGAAAGATTTAATTTAGTTTTGAATGGCTGTTTGGCCTGTCACGCCACATAATCATCTATGCTGCCTCCAAGCACTCACGGATCAGTATATTACAGTGGTGTTCACTAATTAGCCAGGGTAAGAAGGATACTTAATGCACTTGTCTCCTAAAGGAAGGATTTTGACATGTATAAACTATACACAAATATGGTTCTTATGCTATTTGCACATTTTAACATGAATGCTGTCTGTGGCACAGTTTTGTCCAGATATTGCCGAGCGTTGTTTCAAGATGATGTTTTGTGCTGAGCCTCTAGATGTCACTGTTGTTTAACCACTGTCTTCCAAATAAGAGATCCGTATTTTTAACACAACTTGGAAAGAAGCAGATGGTGCTGATCATCAAGACTCCTTTTTGTGTTTATTTTTTCTTTGTTACCCCTTGTAAAACCAACCCTCCAGATAAATAAACATAACAATTGACGATACAAGTTGGCTCAATGCAATTATTTCTAATTATACAAAATAAGATATGGGCACTTGGCTGATAGTCTAAACTTGCAATTAAGTCGAAGCAATTCAGGTGTGTGTTCTTACCCTGAGGAAGACTAACGCACCACAAAATGGAGAGGATCCTCTGCAGTCGCTGTTCATCAAATGCCTCCTCATGTAGCTACATAGATTGTTTTGTCTTTATCTTGTAGCGGGATAATTAGTTGGTGACTCAGGAAAGCACTTCATCTCAAAGTGGGTTTTCATGGAAATGAGAAAACTGGGCTCAGTGGTGTCCATACGCTGCTGGAGGTTGTTATGCATGATCCAACCCAGTGTGTTCACGTCCCCATCTCTGATTAAAGGGTCTTACCAATGGGAGACTCTGATCTCTAAAAATTATTCACACAGTGCATTTAGTGGGTTTACAGTAGAAATGTTCATGTATTTTTTGCAATCATTAAGCTTTCTGTACTATCTTCAGTTTGTTCTTTTCCCTTCATCAGATTTGGTCCCGTGTCAAGTTCATGGTCCGACCTTTCTATTATAATGCTTTGTTTACCCAAAGGGACCCAATGGGACTGTGGAATGCTAACCCAATTGGCACTGTATAATTGAAAAGGAGAAACCTAAATGGCTGCAGATAGGAACAGCCTTCAACTCCCAATAAGAGATCAGATAACCAGAGCAATGATGTCCACTGAAAACTAACTGTTGTGCTGCACACATCCATTTTCTTCTTCCTGAATGTACCTGCTGGGAGTATGGTCAATGCTGAGAGGAAATTGCCAGCGGCCATATGAAAAAGCAGGGTCAGGGAGTTGATAGAAAAATATTAGAGATTCTTCCAGCATACTCATTGTTAAGGCTGATTATTGTTGATTTCAAGGGCAAAGTATTCAAGGGCTGCTTCCTGACTTTTATTTTTCTTGGTAAAAGTTCTTGTTGTGAATAAGCGCATTATTCAGCTTTTTCGGTATTGTGAAGAGGCAGAAGGCTTGTTTACAAAAGGTTAATCTGAATGTTTGCTTGTACAGTAGTTATTGTTGTTTTAGATAGTTTTGGAGTCAGAGGGCTAGTGCTAATCAAAGGAGGAAGATCAATACTCATTCATAATTAAAGGTTTACCAGTAAGCTGAAGTACTTCTCTTACTCCTCCTCACCTTTTGTCTTTTAAATGCACTACTGAAGGATGTGTTCCCGGGATTCACTGTCTTCTGGGACGTAGGCGCCGATGAGAGTTTTGACAACCTTCGGGTTCAAGCTTAACATGCTCTTTCGTCATCTGACAGAAAACCTGCCCTGTTAGTTTATTCATCCTTTAACACACTGTCTTTTATTAACCTGACTCTGCCAGCTCGAACTGCTCCACAGTAGGTTTTCTGCTCCACAGTACCATCCAGGAAGGCTACCATTGAAAGCATTTGCAAAATGGCAGGTACTTTAAATGATAACAACTTAGATTAAGGGGCACATTTTATCATAAATTTATGCATTAGTACATGCATTAAAATCTCATGAATCTCCAGGAATTGTCATCTTTTCATCATATTTTTATCCTAACCCTAACCAAAAACCCCTAACCATAACCCTAACCCTATGCATATGCTAATACATGAGTCATGATAAAATGTGCCCCCTAATCTAAAGTGTTACCCTTTAAATTAATACCTGGTTGGTGAGTGGATTGATCAACCGCAGTTTATCCAACCAGTTGTTTCTGTTCATAACGGTAAAACGGTTGCTACGTCTTCAAACCTAAAAAGTCCTGTTAGTACTGCCACATTATTGGTCTCACCCGGCAAATTTGGCCATGGTTTGAACCGTGAACAATTTGCTTGGAGCAGTGCAAGAGATTTTTGTGAGTGTGTAAATCTCACAAGAATTCAGCACAGCCCAAGGTTAGTCTGTTACATGACTCCTTAGCTGATTGCATTAGTTAACCAGGGCTTAAAGAGGTTACCTTATCAAACGTGTTATGGACTCACTGCCCTAGAATTATCTGTGTCATTTACTTGACCATTCATTGTCCCATGTTTACTTGTACCATATGGAAACATAATTAAACTGTAATGATCTTTGTTATTTCTGAACTTGTACCTACCTACTCCTGTCTACTGTAGGTCACTCAAGGCTTTTCTGGCACTTAAACACTTTTTTTCTTTCTCGCTTTACCAATTACTTGCAACGTCAGAATCCATAAATTGTTGGCACCTGAGAGTTGCTGAATCTTCAAATAAGGAAACTTTAGATGGAAGAGATTTTTATCGGACATACTGCCCTCTGAACCACCTCTTTACCTCTGCCACTCTTTGTACTTCAGCACATCGATTGGTGGGCCTTTTGTGAGGTTCTTATTCTTATTCTAGCGATCAAATGCAGAGGCACAGCTTTATAAAAACCATTGTCTTCTTGCTTTTTTATATATTTAGGCCACTGGACTTTTTATCCCTTCTGTTTGGTGAAAGGATATTAGTGATCAGGCAAGGTTGCTGACCAACCACTTACTGTTGGTCCTGAGGGCTCTTGCACAAAGTAGACTAAACATAATTATTTTAACTAAGTTTTGAGTTGAATAAAATACTTGGTTACCTTGGGTTAGTAATTTCATGAAGATAGCTAATGTTAATGTCAAATTTTCTTTCAATTTTGATCATTTTTGTTGTATTTGTTTACATAGCATTTGTTTCTTTTTTGTTACTATTTTTAATGGATACTAAAACCAGGATCTTTTACACAAGTGAAAATCTGCTGGTTCTACAAGAAAGGAGAGTCTATGGTGTTGGTCATCTGGCTCCAGGGATGTAAGGACGCAGATACAGAGCCTGCAGATTTGGGAAGCGGATTTACAAGCTGTTTTTGACAAGGACTTTAATAGGAAATGTGAAATCCTTGACAAGTAGGACTGAACTGGAGGCTCTTGTGAGGAGTAACAAGTCCAGTTGTGAGTGCAGCCTTTTACTTTTCACTGAGTCTTGGTTAAACAATAACATTCTGGACTCATCTGTGACTTCACACTGATCAGAGCAGATAGAGATGCTTCAAATGGGACAACAGAGAGCAGCCAGTGGATGTCTGAGATCAGTAAGCTGCAGGACAAAATGCCACAAGAACTCCTTTTTACCAATCAGTGTATGGCAGAAGAAATATAAATCAACTAATTTGACGAGACCTAACAACTAAATTTCCCCTTGGGGATTAATAAAATGTCCACTTTGTTGTTGTGCACAATGTAATAAAGTATATTGTGTGCACCAAAAGAAGGACCGAGAACAAAAAGTTTAGTTTTGTTTTTAGTTTTGTGATGTGTCTGATTGATGTGACTTTGCTCAAAGCTGATTGATTGGTCTGATTGAAACCAGAATAAAATTTTCTCCAGAGCAGTGTAGCCGAAACTCACTCAAAACCTTTTGCTCAAACTAATCCCGAACTTCTCTGAGTAAAAACCCAAACTGGCTTTGTGCAATTTTAACACTATAGTGACTTCACAATAAGTTGCTACCTTGCACAACAATGCAATATATGATCATTTGGTATATCACTCATTGAATTCCTTTTGACTTTTACCTGCATTTCTGGAGCCTCTGTTGTACCGGAAAATGTTACAAAGACAGAGGTTTGGAGGAATCTATTTGGCGTCTTTTATGTGTTGTGTCTCAGTAAATCTATAAATAGAATAACAAAGCGTTCCACCAGGCGGGACCTGCTTGTGTTTCCTGTCCCAAAGCTTCCGTATTCCTCTCTTACTGAAAACACATGCCCTGCTGGGCCTCCACACCAATAGAGCAGAGGTGAAGCACTCTGTAAATCTCAATTTGAAGATCTAAAATAGCCAGGAGTATTATACCCATTCTCTTGATTTAACCTACACTAATAACGTGCGCCATATTATCTCATTCATTTGGTTTAGTGTTCCCTCAGTACCTTTTATTGAATTGTGCCGTTAGAAGAGTGGCTATATGACGAGTGATTGCACTTTTATTGTGCTAGAATAATGGCATCGTGGGCATGCATTTATACCTTAATGGCTGATACCTTTTGCTTTGTATCCCTTTTTCATTTCATTTAACATGCCCCAGAAGAAGGTGGACTCTTCGGGGAATTTCATTTACACAAGACTGTGAATGAGCTGAGATAGGGCTTCCTGTTTTATGAGCTTTTTCACAGCTTCATTCTTTAACCCTATGCATCTTGGCACTGGTTAATTTTGCCTATGAGAACAGTTTCTTCAACATTCTTACAACAAACAAATACATAACAATGCAAAAAAAGTTAGAAAGCTACAATGTTGCTTATGTGATTCATTCCAGTGCCTGACTGTTTTAAATTTGTAAAGAAGACCAATCTATTGCTAGTCTTACAGTCTGTGCTTTATAAAGGCCATAGTCATTCAACAGGCTACAGTAAATAGGATTTGTTTTATGATACTTGATATCTTAGACTTAAATGACCTCAGACCTCAGTAAACATTGATTGACACTGTAGAGCAGCTGGTTTATTGCATGTCAGCGTTCTTGTAGTTACGGAGATGTTTTACATTTGCGACAAAGTGACCAACATAGCATTACTTTTAATTGACATCCCTTTGACATACTCTGTTTAGGAAGTAGCACGTCATTCACTTGTTTTATTGCTACACTGTATCTTGTAGCTTCATACTACGGCAGTTATTAGTATTAGTTTTTATTCAAACTCTCCAAAAAGTTTTACAAAACAATTTCATTGTCTCTACAATAAAAACATTTAATGAAAATTCTCCTCAGCCATTTATCTTGTGATGTTGTTTTGTCTAGGTTTCCTTCTGCTCATGATCAATTAGGCTGGCTGTAGATATGATTTATGGCAATAAGAAAAATATGTTTGGTATAAATCAATGTGACAAGTAACACTGTTCTGAAAGCAGGCGCTAAAATATTTTTTCAGCCCAAATAAAATATAGTGTCTCATAAACAATTCAGTTTCTTGTTTTATAATCACTTTATAAGTTTTATTGGATTGCAACTTTTATTTTAAGAACTATTTATGCAATAAACATATTTTGCTTTAGTGAAAGTTACCTTTTTACTAACATAACATAATAGCTGTAGGCAGCAGGCTTCAATTTAAATATGAAAATTAGATTGTTTACCTGTTGATTATTCAAAACTGCAGACTCAAAAGGAATGTAGAATCATGTGAAAATGAATTCCTCTTTTTACTAATGGTACTAAAAATACATACATACATACATGTAAGTTAAGTGTAAAGTGCAACCTATACTAACAAATAGATGTTAGAAGTATACTGCTCTGTCACATTTCACTGTGGCTGATTTGTCTGCATAAATTCCATTAGTCTTTTGGAATGGAGTGGAAGCACTATTACATTTTTCTTTCATTTCTGGGATCCCAGGTATTGTCTACAACAATTACACATGCCACATCCAAAATTAGCATTTTAATTACAAAGTGAAGATTTTTGCCATAATGCTGAACACCAAATTATTTCTAATCATAGCTCGGGAAATCATTTCTGATTTGTATGACTGAAGCTATTTCAAGAACCTGTTTTCTCCAAAAATTCATCCAAAATGGTCATCAGTTATTCTTGTAATCACTTCGAAGTGAAGCCCTAATATTGTGTAACAAAAGTCAGTAAGCAAGTATGTCCATATAGTTTTAGACATTATTGTGTGATATGATGACCTTATCATGTGCATAAATAAATTATAAATTATCATAAATAAATGTATTTTTGATTACTAAAATTTGCATGTATTTTACATACTGTACATTGTCAGCCCTGCAGAATTAGTGCATCACAGTATCATGAAGTATCCATTGATTTGTAATGTGCTGGTTAGTAAATGGCCCAAGAACTAAATTATTAAAACCTTTATTGGGAAGCTTTATGTGTATTTTATATATATATCTGCTGAAGAGACTATTCTCTATAACTCACAGTATTCTCAGACTTTGAATCAAACTGAATCAAAACAAATTGTAATCACATATTAGTGGAAAAGAAATAAAGTTTGAGTTCATATGCAGCTCTACTAGAATCTTATAGAAGTGAGTTGGCATTGGGCAATCAATTATTTACAAACCATTCTCCCTTATCTCTCTGTTCTAAACATGGGACTCTTTGCTGTTGCAGCCTATGACAGTTTAATAACTTTCTAGGTCTTGCACTTGTAGGAGAGGAACAGCTCTGCTCTGTCTAACCATCATGTTCAGTAGCTTATAGGGCCCTTTGGCTGATTTGTGACAGTGTAAACTGCAAGCATCAGAAACATAACTTAACAAATTAGGCTTAGTTCTAATGTTATTTGTAAAAATGAGACTGATGGTGGGCACACAGTCAAGAAATTTGAGTTACTAAATCAAAGTTAATTTAGCCTTACATTCATTATAATTTTAGAATGATTAAGGATGCTGAGTTCTGATTTTTGTAGACTGTTGGAAAGCTATATAGTTATTATAAATAGTATTCATACTGGATTTAGAAAGAAAAAAACATCTAAACTGTGTTTATTAAAATGTTGCAGTTTACTGTTTTCACTCCTATGCATTTACATAACACACCGCTGTAACAATGCGTTATGCATGTAACTGTGCGATGGTGTTAAACAAATATAAAGATTATAGATAAGATATCTAGATTATGTCTTTTGTTGCTCAGGATTCCCGCCTCAATATTTGACCGCCGTTAGCTTATTTTTCCATAAATAAATGTCTCCACCCCATCCGCTTTGAGTGGAGTCAACCCCCTACGACAACGGGCTCCTCCCAAGCCGCCACGCCGACCTTTGGACTGACAGCTCAACTAACCAATAGCTGCAGGAGTTTCCAAAACTGACATACCTCCTAAACCAATCAGCCTGATGGGATGGACCACAGTGGGCCTGGGGTTAATGTTTGGTTGCAAAGGTAAGCACAGAATGGAATTTTCTTAGTTTTCTTCAATTTGTAATTTATTTATCCCTTTGGCATTTTGATAAATGTATCGTTTATGTCAGGCTAGTAAAATGTTTATTTATAAATAATTGTTTATCTTCGCGGTAGTCTTTTTAGCCTAGCTTGGCTAAATGTAAAGGATCCATAGCAGGGAGAACAACGGTGATTTCACACAATTACAACCGCTATTATTGACAGTAGTTAATTGCTAAAGTGCCACTCGAACAGCGGGCATGCCAATTGTAGGGAGAAAAAGGTAGCATTTAAATGTTATCTAAATATAGAAGCTATTTACCTCTTTACTGGTTAGTTACACAGTTGTAACTTTGCTGTGGCTAAAATTAGTTTATGTTGACACACAGTGATGTCTGTCAGTGTAAAAGAGGCTTTGATAAATTTAATATCGCTGTCTTCTACTGCCATATGTTTTTGACGTTAACGGTTTTGTATTGACTGTATGTGTCTGCACTCTGCATACGAATAGGGCTCTCTAAAGTAACATGTGTGAACGCAAACATTTGTGTAACTCAACACCCAGGAGAGACGAAGGAAATGTTTGTTTACACAATGCTGTTCTGTTTTCAGAAAGCATTTACCCACGGTGTGAAGTGACTTAATACACCCGAGCAGGGGAGACCTCAGTACGGAAACTACCACACCTCTTGTTAAAGCTGCCTCCTCGACTGTTGGACACTATCCGGGAACTATTTACAAGTGGACAGCCTCACTTTACTTTTTTGACTTTTCAACGGAATGGATTCCGAAAAGACTTGGAGAATTTAAAAAAAGGCGTGCTGGCAGGGTTTTTGGACGAGTGCTGAGTTTCACTTAACAAGTTTCAACTGGAAGTAAAATATTTACAAAATGGATCAAGCCAGCGGTGGGGACGATCCTAACAAACCCTCGAAAAAGAAGTCAGGGGAGGATGAGGGTAAAAACAAAAAGCTGGTAGGTTTTTCCACATGTTTGTCACTTTTGCATAAAAGTAGGTGTGCAATGCATATCCCACATGCAAGAGTTAACGTCACTGTCATCAGCAGCAAGCCCCAACAGTGGTGCCATATGTAGGGAGTCATTTAATAGCTTTTAGAGCCCTATAAGTGGATCCCGCTTTAGGTTAATGCCCAAAAAGTTATTGATTTGTTGTTATTACTATTTAATGTAGCCTAATACAACGTAAGGGTGAGCAAAAGAGATCGTTTTTCACTGAGTGCTTTCCTTTTCAAAGCACTTATTGTAAGTATATCATGTGTTTACCCCCATTAAAGCATCATCCAGACATATTGAAAGAAAGAGCATTCTTCTTGTCCATGGGCAGTTGGACTTTGCAGCTGTTGTATCTTTTTTTCTATTTGCTCTTCAATACAGTTCATTAGTAGCACCAGGTTATGGCCATGTGATTTGTGTCAGTTTAGAAACTGGAAGTGTGTCAGTGATTGATAAATCCTAAGTCAGCGTGAACTCTTTTATCAGAGGAATCACAAAAGGGCAGTGGCTGGTAGATAACGGCAGGGAAGTGTTTATTGAATGTGAAGCAGTTTATGTATAGTAACAGTGGACAGCCCTCACTCTGCAAGCTCTGACATCACTGAGCTATTACTCCATGGATCTATTATTTGGAAATGAGATCATCATTGGAGCCTGGGCTGTAGTGTAGGGCCTCTTTCTATAAAAGGTTGTGTGCAGCTTTGGCAAGCATTTCTTAACTATTAATCAGATTTTAGTTAGTATGTGTCACGGAATGGAGCAGTGTCTGCAGCTGCAAAAGGTGGTGGCATTTTTTCCTTTGACCAGTCAAAGAGAGCTTTGGCTTGTGTTGATTACGATTTCCGCTCCACGTTTGTCTATGTGGAACAATCAGTAAGACTTTTTGAATCATCCTGCCACCTATACACCATTATGTGGGATAATTAAATGTACACTGACTCATGTTTTGTTTCTGCCATTGGCCAAATATTTTGTTGCTGTTGCTACCAAACAAGGAAATGAGAACGCTTTGGATACAAACAACAATTCTAATTGATTGTAATAACTCAGGGAAGTCCACTCCAGATGCACTCCCAGAGCCATCGGAGGGAGTTGGGTGAAGAAATCCAAACGGCAGCCTGCAACTCTAGTTCAAAATGTCCTGACACCACTCAGCTGACCAACCCGGCATAATCACTAGTTTTTTGTTCCCCAAACTGTTTCAGTGCCAGGCTTGTCCTCTCTTGCTCAATGCTCCAAACACAGACGTCCTGGGAAGCTTGCACTGTGGCTGTTGCACAAATCTCAACAGCCATGTGAGAGAGGAAGTCATTATTCATCCCTGGGTGGAGCCTGAACGCCTATTCTCTGTGTTTATCTGTACTTTTTAGCTGTCCAGTGTATACTTCAAGTTTGTTAGCACATGTGTTAAAGATACACACATCAAATTATGCAAACATTAAGTTTGGTCTCTCCAACTCTGTAGTTTTACAGTTTACTTGAGTTGTAAATATGAGCATCTTTACCATTTATGGAGCTATATTGCATTCCTTATGCATGACTCAGGCTCATGGGTGAGTTACATTTACCCTGTGCTTCATTAAAGCGGGCGTTATCAATACAGTTTAACGCCCAAGCAGTTATTTTTATGAACAATGAATAAAAGGGAAGCAGGACTTTAGTAAGTAATAGACAAACCAGTCTGTAGATGTGAGGCCCTGAAACTGTGTGCTCACACAAGTCACATGACAGGATTAGATCATAGAAACTCTATTTGGACCCAGGATGTAGATACTAAATGCAGCCAAGGACAATAGACTAACAGCACAGTGTTTTCAGATAAAGAGAACACTTGTGCTTTCAATATTATTTCATTATTATTCTTTGTGAGTGTGTTGTAAAATGATGACATCATGAAAAATGTCTGATTTCAGGGTAGTTTTGACGACAAGGCCGGAGCTAAAGAGGATTTCACACAGAGCTGCATGATGAAGAATTTATCCTAATATCTCCTAATATCATAATGATATGATATAACACGCCACAGCTTAGTCTGACAGTTTAGAAGACGATTCATTGCTTGGTTTTGTTTTAACAGTAACTCCAACCAAGTTGAAAGTACTTTGTTTCAGAAAGTCAATGCTCATTTTTTACCTCACGGGGCGCAGTGGCCTGGTTACGGTTGATGTCATGTCAGAGCAGGTTACGCCCAAACAGAGATATTCAAATTCAAACCACTAACCACTCCACAGATTAAATAAATTTTGACATTTACTTTTAGGGATCAGTTGATGAGTATTTCCGTCATTACTTTGGAGACAAAAGGCAGAGGCTTGGTCAATAGGTGCAGCAAGAGACAGGTCATGAGTGGTTTACAACTGGTTTAAGACAAGACTATTGAAAGCCTTCAGACTGTGGTTGGAATGCATTTAGGAAAAAGTTATTTTTAGGTCACTCTGTGTTTGTAGAAGTGGTTAGGTCACACTTTTAATTGTGTCCCATTTGGTTTCCCTATTTATTCTCCCAATTGGTCCCTAAATTGTGTTTTCAGAGTTGTATTGTAACATTAAGTAAATATAACGGCTTAAGAGATGTGTAAAAGCACAGCAGGAAATGGACCGTATTTTATTGGCATTCAGGAAGCTGGAGAGAGGAAGTGGTGAAGAATGCTAACAAATTGAGATGTCAGAGATGTAAAGCACCAGACCTTTTTTATAGTTGATTCTGTTGTTTCATAATTTATGTGAAACTGTGATTAAAGTCTGGTGGTGGCAAAACCAGAGGATACCATTGCCTAGGATAGGATCTTAATTTTTTTTTTTTTGGGCTAGCAGAATCTTTTTATTGGTTAAGAGTCCTGAATAGGAAAGCACTCAAAATGTGCTCTCAAAAGAGGCAAAGATAACCTGAGGGCAGTGCTAAGTTAATCTGCAGTGGTCACATGGTCAGACATTCAAACTGTACTTCCTTTGTGTGCTTCCCTTTTCCCTTTTGTAGTTGACACTGTAAACAATACTGGTGCTTTCCTGAAATAACATCAACATAGATTCATACAGGCCAATTTGCAGTCCTGACCAAGACAGAGTCTTGTTGAGTTGCTGTGTAATATACTACAATAATTGCTAAAAGTTACCCTGAATCTTAATATTAACAAACAGATGACCAGATACCATGCAAAGGAGCTATGATTGAGTTGTCAAGACAATAGTGGTAATAAAAGCTGTTTACTGTCCGTTTATGCTAAAGGATAGCGAACAAAACCAGTAGTCTCACTCAAGAGGGATTTTTTTCTACATATACTATATATTTGAGCAGTATTTAATAACTTGAGCAGCATTTAATAACTTGAAATGCCATTTGGCACCTGGACATTGGGGGATTCAGAATACCACACTGTTATCATTTCTAAAGGCTATTCTGACATTATAATCAGGATTTATTTAATAGGTTTCGTCAGGAAAGATAAATGTTATGTTATAAAACCCTGTGCTGTGTTTATGGTTCATCTTTACAAAAATAAACAGTGATAACAGTTGTAATTGTGATAAATGCCTTTGTTTAGACCATTTCTAATTCACTTACTGTTGATGGTATTTGGTTTGGTCTGAAGGCACTCCCCTAAAATTGGAGTTGATGTACATCCTATTCGATTACAGAATGGATGTTTATGGCTTAAACAATTACGGCTTATGACTTGGCTCACTTCTTGTCCTCAACAGCTCTTCAGAGGGGGATAGGTTGAGCTACATTTGCCCATGACAAGTTTTCCCCTTTATGACATATCTAATTATTATTCATTTACAAAAGCTCCATTTCCACGGTTGCACTAGTGCTCAGAGCAGCCATTATTACGTTTGTCTCGGTAGCAATGACCTGCTGTGACACTACTATAAAAAGATGTGAAAGTTGCAAACACAAACAGTTCAGTCGACTGAAGCACAAGTGTCAGTAGTTGCACATTCCCAGAATTCCTTTGTTATTATTAGAACTAATTAAATTAAAAGCTAATTTGTGTCTAAATTTGGGAACACAGCTTGTGATTTACTAGTGAACGAGTCAAAATGACATCATACAGATGGCCTGCTTTACTTGGGTAAAGAGTCACTATTTAAAGCTGGTGAATGGGAGACAATGTTAACTGATATCATATGCCACCTGCTGGTATTTTGTAATAAACACAAGAGCTTCACAGCTATATTTCACAATAACCTAATGTAATAATAACAGTAATTGCCATTTGAAATAACAGTTTTATTACTTATTGTGAGAAATGGCTGCACTAGTATAGTTTTGTGTGCCCAAATTGACTCTCTCGTTGTGGAATATTGCTTTGAGTTCTCATTTTTAAGGATCTGCACGGAGTGATAATCAGATTTGATTAAGGGGGGACCCAGAGCTAATCTGATTAGGTTATTTAGAGGAATATGTGCTTGGTAATAAACATTTATTATGATGAAAAAGTTTGCTTTAATAAGCAGGGAAAGCCCACAGGACATGCAAGCTTAATTGTTAGATGTTAAATTGCGTTGTTGCGATGTTGCCAAGATAATGGGCAAGGAAAGGCCCTCAAGTCAAGGCAATTAACCAAACAGTAGCTTGATTGTTGTTAAATTGATTAGAAAATGTTTAAGTACTTCATTTGAAAATTAGCTATTGTTTCACACAGTTTTAGAAACCAGAGAATGCTGGGCTTATCGTACATGTAGTGTAAGTTACAAATGGGAGTAGTTGTTGCTCAGGTCAAGTTATTACTGTTCTGGGTGTTGGAAAAAGTGTGGAACTGTTAAGCCCACAACTTATGATGCACCAAGAGCCAAAGGAAAACTGTGCCTCCTGTTAGCCCAGATGAATATGATGAATATTCCATGTTTGTTATTGACTTGACTTGAAAACACATTTTGGAAAACAGATCCAGGCTGGCTCATGGTTGGTTTTCTGTGCTTCAAAGCAACTGTTGATCCATCGGCGCAGACAAAAGTTGATAGATAGTGGAGTTTGAGAGTCTGCTCAGCGTTGCCCAGAGCTACAGTTGATGAAGATGCACAAAGGGAGGTGCAGGTTAGAGCCAATCTGTTTGCCTGCTCCAGCACCACAGCTCTCCTGATTAAAATAGTTTAGAAATCCTCGGCTGGAGGCAGGCTTTATGGCCAGCACCAGCCCACATCTCGCTGCTCATTAGTACTTCACAGCCGAGCGCCACAGCATATGGCAGTGTTTCTACTGCTTCCCATTTGAGGTGTGTTTTTAAATCTCTGGCCCTCACAGAGCACCACACTAAGCCACAAGCCTTTTGCAGTAACTTGTCTGAAAAGGAGAATAACATCTGCATTTTCAAGTTCATATTTTCCTGTCAAAAAGTTTGTACATATGATCACAAAAGTGAGTTTTCCATATGGTTGTATGATTATAGAAAAACACTGCAACAGTTCACATTTATTGTAGTGTAAATGTCAAAATTTTGAACAGCACTACAATTTGACACTCAGACCTTGGAAATGCACTGATTCTGAACATATTTTTTCTGATGCAACCTGCAAAGAGACCACTGTCACTACAAGAAATGCTCTTAACAACAACTTTATGATGGGTATCACAAACACTGCATGTTTGGCTTATGGGTTCCCCTTTTCTTTATTTGATACAGGAGTGTGTCCTAACACAACTTATGACACACAGCTTTGTCACATCCCACACATACATTTTCCAGGATAAAAGTACTGCTGCATAGTGCTGCACAATATATGATAACGAAGGAGTGCTTGAACTGTCAAAATGTTATGGTATCTGACTCTTTTTATGTGCATCACTGATGACTGACACTTGCTGCTTTAGATGTAGATGCTATTGGCTACAGTGAGTTTTCACTGTTAGGTTCATATTATAAACAAAGTTAAAGCACAAACACACAACTTATTATCATCACCCATTGTCATCATCATCTTCAACAACAATACATACTATTACAATATTGTGCAGCCTATGCCAAAGATGAACAAACGGAAGCTGTACATGTGACACATTTCAGATGGGATGCATACTTTGCACTTTGTGGTCTTGTCATTTTTCTGTTGGATCTCCTTTTTTCACACTGTGCCCTCCCTCTGACAGAACATACACATAAAAACATTGGCTGATGACATGGTAAGGTGCTTGGTTTTCTTTTTAGTGACTTTGTTTTCCTTTTATCTCATGTGTTTTGTTGTTGCATGGGACTTGAACATGTGGATGGATCAAACATGCCAGAAGCCATAAATAACTGTACAGTGTTCAGTGAAAAACAATTGGAACATGATTTGCTGACCTGTGGTGGTTTTTAATAATGCCCTTTAAATCAGAACCAATCTTTCATTGTGCTGTAATTTCACAAAAGCCTGTGTCATTGCCTAAATTAAAATTATGAATAAAACTTAGCCCATAGCATCTAGGCTTTAGTAAACAGCACATAGATCATTTAGTGTGCAATTATCATTAGTACTTGAAAAGAGATGTTGCTACCTGAGGCCTTTTTAATACCCTTAGTAGTTAACATTCACATTGTGTGCTGTGTAGATGGAAATGTCAACACGCAACTTAAGATAAGAAGGATAATCTGAGTGTTATAAGAGCCTTTGGTCTGTTTGATCCATTCTGTTCTATGTCTTCACACTGACTGTAGTGACATATTGTTCATTCATTTACATGTCTTCATCCGGCATGACCCCCACTAATTTGTACTAAACAGGTCAAACATTACTGATTGCATGCATTTTTTCTGTCGCTTCTACGTTCTGCTCGAGTGCATTTACTAGTGTGGACTAACTTTGTCAATACCGCCAGATTAACTTTCCTAGAACAGTGAGAAATGTTGTTAATGTAACCATGTACATTTTTGTAAAGCAGGAACAATGATGGTAAGTATGGCATTACACTGGAGTATTAAAGTATGACAGAAAAAAAGGACTTAATAGAAAGAACGGCCCTCACATTGTTCTAAGATTCCAACATTCCAACATTTATGTTATTGCAATATTGTAGTTATCGCAGTATTGTATTTTTATCAGTATTATCGCCAAAATCATTGTCCCAGCAGAATATTAAATCAAATTTGGGTGCATCTATATAAACCAGTCGGGGTTTAGACCTAGTTTCTTCCTAGATCTAGTCCTAGTTTAGACCTGTTTATTCTTGATTTAGTCTTGGTTCAATCTTTATAATTGATTTAACTCCTGCTGTGACAAGTGGAAGTTAGTTCAGCAGAGCATTGTATTTCTTTAATACTTTTTAATCAAATCAAAAAACAATATTTTATGTAAAAGAGCATTCAAATATTACAGGGTATATCATTATCACAATATTCAAAAGATTTATTGTGTCAGGTGTAATACTTGACCTAACAACAGTGTTATGTATTATAATCTTTTTTCCCCTCCTCTGCTTTTCTTTCAGCGCGATCGCATTACGAGTTTCAGAAAAACGGGGACGAAGAAGGAGAAGCTTCTTATACAACACCCTACAGATCCCCTCTCCACCCAGGCCGAGCTGCCCGTGCCACAGCCTCTCTTCGACGACCGCTCCATGAACCTCTCAGAAAAGGAAATCATAGATCTCTTTGAGAAGATGATGGTGAGCTTTGTATTCCTTTAATGGTCTGTAGAAGCGTAATTGCAGAATTATAGGTTAATGGATACTAGGAGTCCATAAAGTCATGAAAAAAATAAAAAAAAGGCTTGAAAATTTTAAATGAAGGTTACTGGCCCAAGAGTTAAAAAATTTTAAACATCAAATGATGTTGTATTAGGGAAGTCGCTTTAAAGTAAATAGTGGAAAAATGTGAACCCTACTGTACTTAAATATGTGTTGTCTGGGTTTTTAAACATTTAAATGTTCACATATTTAATAGGGTACTGTCTGGATGAACACTAAACTTTGAAATTCACTTTGAGGTTAAAGTTCAAACTGTCACACTTTCTGATTTTTCTCCATTGAAATGTGTTTTTGGCCTTATGTTCCGCTGGATTGAAATCTAACAAAAAGCTTTCAAACCCATCTCTTTGAAGAGGGGTGGCCGAATTACTCTGGCTTCATTGCATAGGCTGTGTGTACCATTGTGGACAATGTCTTTGAGTATATGTGTGTGGTATGGTGTCTGCCTTTCCCTTTGCTCTCATACAATGGTCTTTATTGGCAGGGCCAGAGCAATGCGACCAGTGGCCCTGGTTCTCATCAGGCTAGCACGCCGTGTTTTCTTGCCTGGGTGCTCATCCCTGTCACTCCGTTCACCTCTCTATTACTATGTTTGTGCTCACAGCAGCGTGACATTAAAACCCAGGCTTCAATTTGCTCACTAACAGACGACACAGAAGGCATGTTTGCTGCTCTGACATTTGACAGGCCTTGACACTCTAGGTTGGAGAGTATAATTAGACTAATCTGATAAAAGAGTTAAATGTATTTATGTGTGTTTTTAAAGAGATTGGCTTTCATAGACAGTAAACTTTTCTGTTTTGATGCAGCACACATACAAATGACAGCAGTAGGTACTTTGATGCTCGTAACTTCTCTCCAGTGTCTTTCTGTTAGTTGCCTCGTTTTCTGTCATAAACACATCATAGTTGCTGTTTGTCTTCCCACCTTTCAGCTTATTGATTGTTGTGATGAAGCTGATGCTATGGCCTTAGATGTCTAGCTGGCTTCAAATGAAGGGACAACCTATGCCATATTAGTTGGACCACCAACTGTGCATTAATGACTTGGAGAAAATGTTTTTTTTTTTTTTTCCTTGAAAAGTGGTTTACTGAGCACGATGTGTTTCTTTTAATAGCAAACCGCTATTACCAAAGGGTTATCAAAGAGATCTGGGAACGCCGGGCGAAAAACTAAATATAAAAAAACTAGATTTTATTTTAAGTCAACTATTGCGAAATGTCACATGCCATTCTCCAAGAACGTTATAACATATATGTGTCTGTGTTTAGCGTCATTTCTTGAGAGGTATAGTGCTGGAATTCACAGACAGCCATTAAAACAAAAGTGGGCTAATGAAATGTGTGCTATTTAGGTACCACAAAAGGCAGATGGGTTGATGTTGCATCAATAGATCGACACATCAGTAATACATTTTATGCCGTCATCTATTTGAACCAAGACACAATGTTGTAAATAGATCATCAAAGGAAATTGTAAGTGTAAACACTGTTGATCCATAATAAACATTTGTCCAAAAACCAAAAGTTATTAAAGATAGTATAGATATGTATTAATGTTAAGACAATTTTAAAGTTTACTATTCAGCTGCAAAATGGAAACATGACTGTGTCCTATATTTCTTAAAAAGTAGACATTAAGGTGTTCATAATTTTTTTCTTAAATATTTAATTACAGATGCAGAACAATCAAATGTTTATCAGTGCTTAAAGGCTACCGGTTCATTGTACGCAAAACATTGTGATCTTAGTAAGATTTTCCTGGTCCAATTTACAAATTCAAGCTGATTCTTCCAAGTTCTTTTTGGAAACAAGATGTACAAACACATCTCTAGGCAACTCTGTCACTGGTGCGAGCCCAAATCTCATCATTTCTGTGAAAGCAGCAGCGGGCTTGATGATGTCCTGGGACTCTTTTATGTAGCCTGCGAGGGGATAATTAATAAAAGAGCATTAATCATTTTGAAGACTAAACATGGAGGGCTCATTCCTCCAGTTTGCCCCTGACAAGCGTCCCGTAGGCTCACTGCTCGGGCTCCTCCCACTACATATTCACCCAGCTTTATGTATTGAATACCAATTAAGCTGATAAAATACCAGGGTTGAAAGATTAATTGAAAAACTGCTTGTTGTTGACTGAAGATACATATCCAGTTTACATTTGCCTTTGTCTGTTCCAAAAGGATGTAATTGGTGTTTCTCTGAGGGTCTTCAACAGAGGAAATGTAGTTGGAGGAATTTAGGTCACATTGCCTAAGAGAGGAATTCCTGTCCATGCTTCACTGAGGAATGAAGAAACACTTCATCAAATCGCTTTTGATTTGAGCTTTTTATTGCCTCTTCAGTTGATGACAAGCACCTGCACTATATTTATCTGTTAGTTTTAATACTTAATCCAATGAAGAACGCCACTGCCACAGTCAAATCAACCACATGAAACTACCCACAAGATTTTTTTCTTTCCAGAAGAGGGCAGCATGGCTCCACAGCGTCTGCTCTCTCATCCTGAAAACCCTGAGGAGGATGTTTTTTACTGGGTTCATTCTAGCCGTCTCTTTGTGAGAGAGTGCTTCTGATAAACATCCCCCTCCATTCTAATCATCATGTCATTCCGCGGCTTTTAGTGCTCTGTCCGGCCTTCGCTCCATCCCCTGACGTCTCTCACATGAAAGACCTCTTTTGTGATGCAGAATTAAAGTAGCGCAAAGATAATACTCCCAATGACACACACTGATACTGCCTGTCCAGCCATCTGATGCAGTCGCATGGCCTCAATAGAGGAAGTGTTGTTTGATTTTGATCTCCTGTTCTGAGTTTCCATGTACAGTTTGCTCTAACATTGCTTCTTTTATTTCAAGAACTAATTATTACGGAAATATTTTCCGGTTGCTGGTCCTTATGTCCTTTATCGACTAAACATAGACAATAGGTGTAATCAATTGAGGAAGGACACTGTTAAATGAACCAATTCTTGGATTGAAATTGGCATTTAATAGGAAAATTGTAGTCTAATTAGCCCATGTACTGAGTGTGATCTGTTGTGTTAACCATACCAGAATAGAAGATGTTAGCCGTAATGCCTACTCATATTCCATACTATTATCTTTATGTGTCATTGTATGATAAATGTGACAAATCCCATTTCTAATATGGTTTAATTTTCTAAATCTAGGTGTTGGCTGATCTCTGCCAGTGTTTAAATTTTCTATTTCTTTGTGTGTCCATGTAGGAGGACATGAACCTAAATGAGGAACGCAAAGCTCCATTGCGTGAAAAGGACCTCAGCACAAAGCGGGAGATGGTGGTCCAGTACATCTCAGCCACTGCCAAATCAGTAAGTGAACTGTAACAAAAAAAATAATCATTCGTAGACAGTAGAGTGTTAACGGTATAATCATAGTTGATTTAAAAAATGGCACACACTACTTTCCATTACAAGTTTTTTTTTAACCTGGCCTTCTGCTTTGTTGCTTAGTCCATCATCTGTTCATGCTCACCCCTGTTGTTGTCCTCTCACCTCATGCTTGACTCTCAAATCCTCATTTTGTTCTCTTATTATAGTGCAGTCGCCCGTGATATGCTCTCAGAGAAAATTTATTGTAGCCACTAACTCAAGTCGCTAGGTGGATGGGCACTGCTTGTCCAGTCTTGAACTTGCATGTCACCTGTTGGTCTTCAAGTGTGCATGCATGTGAATGTCTGTGGCTCTTTGGTGGCAGTGCCTTGATTACTATTATTATTCTATTATCATTTCAATTTTAATGTACCACTATGTATTAAACAGCACTGATTGGACGTTACATTTTTTTTTTTTTTGAAACCAAACTGGTGAATGTAAGCCACACAAGAAAAAAAATGATCACTGTCTCTATTTTGTCCTAAACCTGGTGCTCAGTCTTGACATCTTAATTTATTGCCCTCCTCATTGTTATGGTAATTAACTGGCATTATTGATAATGATGATTATCTAAATCATGATTGATTTTTCCACGTAGGGCCCATTATGCTTTGTGAGCACTGATATTTTATTCAAATTAATAATAATCTCTGCAGTCAAAGGCCTGAAGACAATGTGAAGTCTGTCGGCACCCTGCTTTCACGTTTATACGATGAAGAGCAGGATGAGAGATGTCAATGAGAGCCAAACAAGACCTATACTGTCTGCAAGTGCACATTATAGATGAATTATTATCTTAAAGTGAGTTTCTCATAATGATGTAATTATGTATGCGATGTATCTTTGAAAAAATAATGTTCCATTTATGTAACACACAACGTAAGGGGAGAGTACATTAATAAAATCAACAGGGCCTAACAGAATATATACTGTATTTATATATAATTGTTTATATACATATAGAACTTTTACTAGTTTTTACTTAAAAAAGCCAGGACCTATTGGCTTCCCAAACCCCATTTTCTTTCAAGATTGTAATAATAATAAAAAAAAGTGAAATTTAATAATTTTGTGTGTTCAAATCTAATCTAATTACAAGTGCCTTATTTTGTATGTGTTTGATGATAAGCATGCTTTTTCATATAAATAACAATATATTGCATTATTAAAAAGTGATAGTTCTGGATGTGGTGCATTTTAACCTTGGTGTCAGCCTTTAGTGCTTGGTTGCGTTTTTGTTTCTTTGTGAATGAGTGTTGGAGGGCCTTTACACTTCCTTTGTTTTTTCCTTGATGGCTTTATGGTCATATTAGGTCATAAAGGGATCTCCTGCTGATACAGGAAATCCCTTTTTTGCATTATATTTATTGCAGCCATGACAAATTATACACACCAGCCCCACTTACCTAGAGTACGTGTGTTTTTTGAGAGTAAACTGGAAGTGTGTGTTGGTCTCGTCGAACTTACAGCTAACTTACACTGACATTGGGGTTAAACTCAAATATTTGTAGTAAAAGAAACAAACAGCTTTGCTGATTTAATGCCAAAAAAGGGCAGAATTTTGCAGCGTAATCAGGAAGCATTGATTCTGTTTACTCCTAATAAGACCAAGTCAAAAATTCTTCCTTGTGAGTTGCCACCTCTCGTAGTCTATCACTGGGCAAGATTGAGAGCACTCCTGTAGTCGACCTCATGGGTGTCTCAGCAGGAGCGGAGGCGGAGCAAATTACTCCCAACTCATATTGGAACGTCTTTTCAAGAGAGAATTCTGTGTTGACCCTGTTCATTTGAATAAGAGCTGCGTTTTAATGGAATCCAGCTCCGATTTCGCAGCTCTGCCCGTGTCCTTGACCATCAGCTTTGCATGAACAAAGCTTTGCTTTCTATCTCACCTAATTTTTTTTCTTCCTCCTAACATTGTGTGCCAACACTATTAAAGCTGCCAAAAATCCCTTTAACTACAACACAATCACTCATATTCTTCTGATTGACTCCTCTGCTGACAGTGAATAATTTATCGCATCAGTCTAAACCTTCTGTGCCTCAAACTGAAAAAGAGTGTGTGTGTGTGGGGGGGGTGTTCACTGTTATTATTCCACTTTTATTCAGTTATTTTTTAAACTACAAATGTTCCACAGTATTCTGTAAATAGGGCATGGCATGATCCCCAATTATCCAGGCCCTTTCTACCTCTTTGAAATGCTGAAAAAGAAAAAGTGGCATGTTATGTGTAGAAAAATACGGCTAATGGTTACATGAAGTAAAAAATCATCCTGACTTGTTATTTATGATTTTGTTTTAGGACCATCTTTAGTTAGAGTCTAGAATTTTGTTTGAGAGACAGCTCCTCCCTTCACCCGAGCTTCATCCCAACCGATGTCCGTGCACACTCAAGATGATGCCTGTAGTTGTGGTCAAGCTGCTTCAAATCACTTTTTAAAATTTATATACGGTCTGTTTCTGGGCATCAACGCCTGTGGAAACTACAGCAGCCATGTCTGGAGTATTTATTTTGTGGAAATAACCCAAAGTATTAGACACTGACTGTGGGAATTCACAGGGGAGCCACATTTGTGCCTGTTACGGTTTCAGCTGACTTTATGGCTGTCATAAAGTGTAGGTAAAAGGATGCAGAGTCTAAATCAAGCAACAAATCGCCTCAGTGTTTGAAAGAGATGATTAAAAAATGCATAGTAAGATCAGCAAAGACGAGAGGGATGGAAATAAAAGGACATCTCAACTCAACTCTGAAGTCAAAGAAATTAGTAGATTTCTGTCAAAAGAAATCTGAATGTAAATGAAGACAAGCACTGCCAAAGAACTGTCCCATGGTTAGAGTAATAAACGCACCTCTGCTCTCACCATTATTGACAGATAACAAGGTTAACCTCGGGAACATGCTGACGCCGGCGCTTCACAAATTTGATGTGTGAAGCCCAGCGTTATTGGCAGCTGATTGATCGAGGCCTGCAGAGTTTTGTCCAAATTCACTGACCATCCTGACCACTTCTCATTTTCTGATATATTTCCAAATCCTTTATATTTACAACTCACCTTCTACCCTAACACTCACTTGTGTTTTCAAAATGATGTACAAGGATTTTAAATTGAAACCGGGCAGATGTTAGTTGCTTTGAAGTTAGTTGTTCTGGTAAAATGTGCATTCTAATTTTCAATAAGACAATTTGGGCTTGTAATCATTTAATGGAACCCCTGTGTGAGAAGCAGCATGTTGACATTATTGATTCAACACTTCCACAGCCTTTGATGCCACTAACTGTGCACACAAATATATTATCAACAGGTAACTCTGAATATATTTGAATTAAAATTTATTGAAAATTACAAAGATGCAGCTGCTCCACACAGGCATTTTCTAAAGTGTGTGCTATTGTCAAGGTCGGCCATTAAAAAGTTTAGGGCTACAGTGTATGCTACCATCGTGTGATTGATGTCTGTGGTGTCACACAAATGACGCTGTCGTGTCATCGAGACAATTCTCTGGCCTACTAATGATTGTGCTGTTTGTGTCTTTTTGCACATTAACCTCCTCCGCTGATCGCTGCATGCAGATAACTGGGAGCAAAGTTGCGGTAAGTAGCCCATTATTTACTTGGCTTCTGGATTTTGTACTTTCTTTGTATGTCTTCACACACACACACACACACACACACACACACACACACACACTGCTCTTCTTTGGGATGGATTCGGAGTGGCTTGTTTGTGATGTCGTTTTCCCTCCGTTATCATTTTTATTTTCATCCCTGATATTGCTAATGGTCTGTAATTCTGAAGGGCTATAAATTGCCAAATCTATTCTGGCATGTGAATGGTAGCACTTTGAAATGAAGGATTTGGAAACTATTCAGCCTGAGAATAAACTGGCACACATTTCAAAAACACTATTAGACACCTATTAGCATTTGAATATGGTTATGCAAACAAAGAGCAATAGCCTTTACACAAATATTCATAATTGGTAATCCAATAACCTTGAAGAATTGTGTTATCTTCACTTTTCTTTCAAAAGGAAGTATTGCATATTGAAAATATTTATTACTTAATAAGGCTGAGACAGACATGCACACTGCAATATGAAACACATCAAGTATATATTTTAGTTATGAACATAAATATTGGTCTGTAGTGATTTTATGCAGTGGCTGTATGTTTAAATTTGATGTCAACAACTGTCTAAGCTTGAATAAGAAATTATGCCACAGAACTGCTTTTTTGTTACAAATGCAGGCTTTGTTTTTGTTGTTTTGACTTCACTTTACCACCTTCATGTTTACAAAAGCCTCCTTCAAGTTAACAAAAGAACACTTTCAATTGAGTGCCATTATTTTCTCACACACTGTAATATGCCATGTCTTCAACCATCTCATGGTGTATTTATCTTTTATTTTATTCAGTGTTTTGTGCTCTAAATGATGGAAGAACATTAAAAACCCAGTGGAAGTGCTACTCCAGGTGGTAAACCTTGCCTTTAAATAGCGTTTGCCTTATGAGAGCCTTGTAAGGACTGTTAAGAGGAAGAAGACTACTTTGAGCAATTTTTTAAAGAAATTTCATATTGATTGCATTTTCCCTCCTGTCCTTGGCTTATTCTTTTGTAAAAGTGTGTTTGGGCCTTTTATGGATGTGTGTGTGTGTGTGTGTGCTACTGTTGAATAAGCAGCAAGACTGTCTTGTTTAGTATTAAACATTTGCTCATTTGAAAAGTTTCTTGAAGAACATATTGGGGTGACCACTGTAAGCTCCATGGTGTCGGTATATGACTTCCAATCATACACCAACTGCCTTAGACGACAGAAGCTCTGAGCTGCCACTCTTGAAGTTTCATTCAAGGAGAAAAGAAACAGGGAGGCCATTTAGCCTGGTTAGCCGATCATGGCCTACAGTTAGCTCCCTGCTTTGCTGGCACATTCCCTTTTTCACGCTGTCAGCGTGCTTCTGGGGAAGAGCGCTCATAGATGTGCTAGAGGGAAAGTGTTGGTTAGGATTGTCTATAGGGAACACACAACTGTAACTCCTCTGTCTCAGGCATGAAATCTCTCTGGCACTTTTCCCCTCTACCAATAGAGTGAGAAGTGGAATAAAGGACTGAGTGAATTGGCTTTAATCCAGTCAGACTTGTGTGCAGGAGCGCATCACCACTAAGTCCTACATTGTCTCCACCTCCTCCAACTAAACTGAAGGGAATATGAGCAGTATAAAAGCAGTATACACTCATACCTGGTCACCTGTGGTTGGTGGTTTGATTCCCGCTCTCCCCAGTTCATACTGTCGTTATGTCCTTGGCAGGACACTTAACCCACCTTGCCTTCAGTGCCACAGCACTGGTGTATGAATGTGTGTGAATGTGAATGACTGTGGAGGTGGCTGGAGTAGGTGTGAGCACCTTGCATGGCAGCCCCCTTTCTGCCTGCCCCAGTATGAGTGTGTGTGTGTGTGTGTGTTGTGTGTGAGAATGTGTGTGTGTGTGCGTGCGTGTGTGTGTGTGTGTGTGTTGTGTGTGAGAATGTGTGTGTGTGTGTGTGTGTGAATGGGGTGAATGGAAGCATGATGTAAAGTACTTTGGTACAGCCAGGTACAAAAAAGCGCTAAACATGTGCATGTTACAAATCAAAGGCCATGTATAAAACAAGGCTTCCCTGACTTGTGCAGTGTTATTGTGAAAGTCGACTTCTCTCTCTAGGCCACTATCGACAAGCCCACAGCTAGGATGGAATACTGCTGAGACAATGAGGGTAAAGACTGGACAAGTGAGTGTGTGTAATGCATGTGTTGGAAAACAGCAGTCCTTAAACGAGGGGGCAGTGATCAATATCTGTACAACTAGACACATGACTACTGGTAAGCTTCGGTACCTTCAGTGCCTGTGGTGGGAACAACTGCAAACATGTCTTTGCATGCTGCAGCTAAGTGGCTACAGGCTATTTGATGTGGATCTGTGGCAATCTGAGGCAGAAATGGTACAATGAAAAAAAACTGGCCCTTTTTTACTCAGATAATGTATCCTTGCTATTTCTATGTTGTGCACATCTGGAATTGTTTGGCTTGATTAGATGATGTGTTCAGCCAGGTTGAATTACTGGGCCCTTTGAGGCTGACTACTGAAGATTTATAAAGTGTGTGAGAAGAGTAACCAGTAAAAAGCTTGATAAGGCTGGTGGATTGCACAGGATCTTAATAAAAAAACAGGGGAGACAAGGTATTTAATTGAAATGAGGTCATGAAGACATCTGGCTCCTCTTTAACTCCAATCAAGTACTTGTTCATCATTCTTTGGGCATCTTACAAAGGACCTTTAAAAATAACGATATAGAGTAAGCCTGAAAGGAAATCACGGCACCCCCCCTCGCTTATTCCTCTCTGTACCTTTTAAAACCACATGCCTCACAAGACTTTTTGTTTCAAGCCAGCTATTAAACTAGGTGCTGAGGGTTGAACAGATTTGATGTGGCACATGTCCTTGGTGCTTTAAAAGAACGGCAATGAAAAATTAATCAATAGCGTGTGTCTCCCATGCCCCGAGCCAGTGTTCACCGTAAATTCCATCTTAAATTTAGATCAAGGAAACATGCTCTGAGGTGGGAGTGTTTGAGTTAGATCTCTATTTGATCGGCGGAAAGCATCTTTTAAAGTTTAGTGCTTGGACATTAGAAGTTTTTTTGGACTTGTTGGATACAAGTTTATGTTGAATTGTGCTGGACCGTACAGTTTTACTTGACATTGGAGATTTTGTACTTTGTATATTTGTAGCAAAGTCATGAAGCCAACCAGGAGTACGTTGAGGTTTGTGACATATTATGGCATGCATTTAAAACTAGGTCTTACATTAGTGGTTGAAAAGTTCTTGCAAAATCATTAAATTATGAAATCTAATAAAAATGCAACAGTGCATCAATACAGTTTAACTTTTTGGTCAAGAAATGCTACTGGCATCTGCTGTTATGTGTCCAAAAGGTCAGTATGTTCTGGAAAATATTATTCTTTATTCAACACCATACCGTTTCTCTTCAGATATTTGACTCAGATAAAGAACTATTTAGTGCAGTTTTAGGACAGCTTGATGGAATGGACCAAATCATACTCCATAAGTATGAAACTACTTGAATTACATGACCATTCTTCATAAAACAAGATTATTTTCACATGTACTATTTGTTGAACCATTGTGTGTATATATATATATATATTTTTATTCTTTATATTTCCCTTCTTGATTCCTTCCTCTGATTCTACCCTACCTACCTTTTTCAAAGGCATAAACAACCATTCCTCTTCAATCAGAACGGGAGAGCGGGATCTTGTTATTTTGAAGGGAACACAAAAAAATAAAGTGGTCACAGTAGGCTGATGGAGAATGTAGCAGTGGCTGGGCTTTATAGTCTATTTGTGTTGGGCTTGTGTTCATGCTTGTAGGCTGTGTGCAGAACCGCTTTGTCTCTGTGCCTCCAATACACTATTACTACATCTTGGATTGAGGGGTGCAGTATGAAAGACTATTTTAGAGATAGGAAAAAAATACAATGGGATTCTTATTTCCATTGATTGCATGGATACAATTGCGTGTATTGTCTGCGCAGCCCCACACCAGTGATGGAGCTTGTGAACGCGTGCTATGCTCTCAGTTGTATGTCTCCTCCCCACTGCTCTGTCACACTCTCAATGGCACTGTGGGCATGCTCAGCGCGGCAGGAGGCCCCTGCAGGGCCGCATTAGGCTCCATAAACTTTATAGCATATTTTTACAACCCGCCTCTCTGTATGCATCCACCATCACATCCCATCGCATCTGCTTTAACTGTTCACACAGCTGTGAAATTCTGTGTATCTCCATGTTTTATGGTTGCCTGCTCCTCCGGTCGCTCCAGATTTCTTTATTTGCTTCTTTAGCTCGTTCATATCCTTCTCTACAACTGTTCATATTTAGTAAGTTATTTGCTCTGGTTGATGGAGTTGTCTGCTTTTTCAAGATGTAATCTCTGCAAAATGGCAGGTAGTATGTCAAGATTTGCATAGAACATTTTGCAGTAGTGGTGTAATAATTATCTTTTGCTTGCCAGGCTCTTTCATTATGTGCAATTTTAAACAATCCAAATGCAGACTTCTGTCAGAGATTGTAGGGATTGTAGGGTTCTAGTATGAGCTTCGTCCTCAGCACATATGTAATGACTGTTGTGAATTTTGTTTTACAACAGGTTTGACAGTTTGAACACCCGAGAGCACAAACACCAAAGGGCTGTTGGGAAGTTCAGTTATTCTTTCTTGTTGCTTGGTCTGGACATAGTTACACCAATGACCTGTTTATAATCCTCCCTGCACTCTCAAGAAGCCCACCATGCCCTGTGGAATTGCCTTACTGTTCTGCCAACTAGTCTACTCAGCACAACAGAGTGCTAACAAGTCTCTCCCTATAGTCTCTCCCTATCAGCAGTCCTTTCGTAGCACTGTCATACTCGGACGCTCAAGAGTAAAGCCACATAATCGCCTCATCAACAGCGGCATTCCCACTGACTCCCCAGACGGCTCTTCGCTAGTGATTGGTGACATGATCAAGGCCAGATCACTGGCTGTGTTATTGTCTGCCTTGCAGTTTCCTTTTTAAGGGTGCTCAGGAGAGATGAGCCACAGCTTTAAAACGGCAGATCCAAACTTGTATGACTTTTTAAAATAAATATCTAGGGTTTTTGACTTCTCAAACTAAAGCAATAAAATCAGTTTTAAACAAGCTAGTAGTAGGAATTGTTACCAACAGTTTGTCATGTTTATTGAAAAGAAGAAAACCGCAGACTTTACTGTGTGACATACCTTTTATTATAGGGATCTTATTGTATGCTGCTCAGTATTGTTTTCTGCAAGGAAGGACTATTAAATAATATTGAGTAGTTTTTATGGATGTTTAACAACTGTTATTTGAGTAAGTACTCAATCTCAGTGTCAGACTACGCGCAGGAACACGCGCTATGTTGGTGCATCAACAATTGCGCTTCTTTACTTGGTATTGTAGTACTGATGAGCAGCACTTGGTGGCAGCGGTCAGCTATTGTATGGGCTTGTTGGTGCCATGCACAGGGGCTGATAACACATATTGTTGCTATGGAATTGACCTAATGGGCTTCTCTCAGCCTAAGTAACCAAACACTGTGTGTGCCACTAATGCTATTTCCTTCAAAAATCTGTGATTTGTGTCAAATTGTTTTGATAGCATTCAAACAAAAGTAACATCTTACAGTATACAGTTAATAAAGAAGAGAGGATACATCATTATTCAGAAATTTTCTAGTGCGGGCATATTGTTTTGCAAAGACATATTGCCTTTGACTTGTTTGACCTATTGCAGTGTCAGTACTTCCATGTAGTCTGACTTATTTGAGCTAATGCTACAATTGTTATGCTAAAATAAAATTATTTTTAGACAAATATTTTTTTTAATTTTTCACAATTTAACACTCTTTTAACTACCTACATAACTACATAACTACCTTATGTAAGAAAACCTAATGGCTCTCATAATATTTTGTTCAATATTGTGGAGTTTCTCCCCGAGAAATTTGACCTACCTGTTTTTACCTCGGACAATACCTTGAAGCCAGCCATATTTGCTTATTGACATCTTTGCTCTTGACACTACAGATTCTTGGGCATATGTTTTGACACAATCTCGGCTGGGTATGGCTCTCATTTATGGTCCAGTTTGTTTTTCAGTATGGATGCTGAGAGTGGTAAAAGAGCAAATCTCCTCTACTTCGCAATAGGGTATTTAGAATATTTTGACTTCTACCACCTTGTCATTCAGCTCAGATCCCCTCTAACATAACATATCAATTTTTAATGTGCTGCCATATGTTGGTCTTGTTTTTTTCCTCAGGTACTGTGCCAAATAAAAGTGAGAAAAATAAAGCAAGTAAAATCCCTGCTGTTGTGTAACATATGTTTTAAAGGCTTTTGTGCTCTCAAATTGTGTTCAAAATGTAACAAGCATTTCTTTAGAATGGGGCCAATTACGAGATATTGGCCTGCGGCTGATTTGATGGCAGATGTATAGTGTTTCAAATGGCCACGTCCTTGATGTTGGCTATAGACCCAGCATGTGAGGTGACATCCAATCATGTTGAGATGGCTGACCTGTCTCCTTATGTCCTGAGTGGTCTTGAGAGATGATCTTTTTAATGTCAATTGCATGGATGTCTTTTCACACCTGAGATGCTGGCCTTGGATTACACATCGTCTTCGAGATGTGATAAAACACAGAATCTCACAATGCAGACCCCTGATGTGTATAATTACATAGTCATTTAATAAGACAAGCAGCAAATTCAGTGTCATGTGTCAGGTGTTTTTCTTCCTCCCTGTCAAGATTCCCCATGTTAGCTTTCAGTTGGCTGTCTGCGCTGCCAACCGCTGTTGTTTGCTAGATTGTTTGTGTGTCACCTCACTTGTCTGTCTGTGAGGAGGAGGAATTTGCCACCACAAAAGGCTGAAATTGAGAGGAAAAAAGTTCCTTCCATGCCCTGCAAGAAGAACAAAAGAACAGTGAAAAAAAAATCCCGATGTTATTATGTTGGCAACATCTTCTGAGCTTCTGATATAAATGAGCTAAGGGTTCTAAAATTGTCATTTGAATTATGCCTTTCATCTCCCCATGGTTTTTAGTGAAGCAGTTCAGCCCAAGTCTCTAGTGAATGTTTTTTTCTTCCCCTGTTTGCATTTCTGAACAAGCGCCATAACTGTAATGAATTCTATTATTTTAAAACCAATTACTGTTAGTTGGGAGCTCGCTGCTGTTGTCGTTCTCTCCAAGGAATAGTGCTGTTGCCATGTTGACTGCGTTAAGACCTCATAGTATTTCTTCCTATTTCCCTGAACACCCATACTAATGTACTTTTCTCTTGTTCCTATAGCTACTTCATACATAGCAAATAAAGCTATGTTCAAATAAAGCAGAATTAAAGGAATAATGAATGCATTTTTGAAATTTAAACAAGATATTACATTGTTCTTGGTTGAAAGAAGACAAAATCTAGAGAAAACATTCAAAGATATTTGTTGATATTTTCAATGTAAATGACTAAATCTAATGCTTAGCTTGTGTCTTTGATAATGTATTATCTGGCATTTTTAACAATAACATGTATTTCCTATTTGACTGTCTATATAAATTAAAATTACACTTTTAAGGTAATCACAATAATGACATCCGTACTGGCATTATATTAAAGTGGACGTGCTCTTAATTGTCCTTTTATGAATGTTTGGGTTGCACGATTTCTACTGCAGCCTCTGTTTAACAACTTTACTACTAAGGTCTACTGCCATCTTTGTTTAATAACTTTACTACTAAGGCCTACTGCAGTCTTTGTTTAACAACTTTACTACTAAGGCCTACTGCAGTCTTTTATAAACAACTTTACTACTAAGGTCTACTGCCATCTTTGTTTAATAACTTTACTACTAAGGCCTACTGCAGTCTTTGTTTAACAACTTTACTACTAAGGCCTACTGCAGTCTTTGTTTAATAACTTTACTACTAAGGCCTACTGCAGTCTTTGTTTAATAACTTTACTACTAAGGCCTACTGCAGTCTTTGTTTAATAACTTTACTACTAAGGCCTACTGCAGTCTTTGTTTAATAACTTTACTACTAAGGCCTACTGCAGTCTTTGTTTAATAACTTTACTACTAAGGCCTACTGCAGTCTTTGTTTAATAACTTTACTACTTAGGCCTACTGCAGTCTTTTATAAACAACTTTACTACTAAGTTCTACTGTCATCTTTGTTTAATAACTTTACTACTTAGGCCTACTGCAGTATTTGTTTAACAACTTTACTGCATAAGCCCACTGCAGTATTTGTTTAATAACTTTACTGCATAGGCCTACTGCAGTATTAGTATTTGTTTAATAACTTTACTACTAAGGCCTACTGCAGTCTCTGTTTAACAACTTTACTACTTAGGCCTACTGCAGTTGTTTAACAACTTTACAGCATAAGCCCACTGCAGTATTTGTTTAATAACTTTACTGCATAGGTCTAGTGCAGTATTTGTTTAATAACTTTACTACCTTACTGTATATGACGCGTATTACAATACACAAGAGTAGGTGGCAAGTATTTAATGAGATGGTACTCTTTGCAAAGATTTTGAGGATCACTGTGCTAGAACAATAGAATTGGACTTTAGATCTCAGCTGTCAGAATGCAAACAATGGTGGTCTTGGTTTGATGTGCCATCTACTGCCCGGTGTCCATATAATGTAAGATAGTGTAAAAGAAGAATGAGACTGCTTCTCTGTAAATTTTGTAGTTTAATTAATGCTTGACAGCCTAACAATGGCGTGTTTCAAATTATCATAGACAGTGTTCTTTTTCATAGTAATTACATTGGTTCATGATTACACTTAAAAAGTTTCTCTTCCCTCATTGTTTTCTTTTCGAAACACTTGCCTAATTGGATCCTTAGTCTGCACTTGAAGGTGAACCTTGTATACACTAAAGTTGTTCTGAACTTCTTTCTGTTAATACAAACTCATGCAGTATGAACAGTTAGAGATTAGACACGTTCACTCATTACAAGCCAGCCACTCAATCTGCCCTAAAGATTGATTTATGGCTTATTTAATACGCTGAAAGGTTACTTCAAAACAGATTTTCTCCATAATTGAACAATTTAGTGCCGCTCGATAAGCATTTATGTCAAGCTGAGATGTTGTGGTATTTCTTTCTCTTTGGTACTCACGCATTAACGCTGATATTACAGTGTCATAATTAGTCATTAGTAGAATTATGAAATATTCAGTTTGTTGTATTTCGGATTGGGAACGGGGTGGGGTCCAAAACGTGGGCTACAATGGTTACAGCATTAGTTAACTGTGCTCAGTGTTCAGCTAATTAGCTCAGCAGCTGTCTTGTATTAGGCCCCTTTGTTCCAGATGTTATCTCATTAGAAAGGCATTGATCATCCTAATGACTCAGGCACACTTTATTGGTCCACATTAGTGTGACCTGCGTGCTCCCTGTCTCCCTGAGGTCAAACCACAATAGCTACACCCATCCATATGGTTGGCGGACATTTTCCCCATTTACTTTTCTGTTAAATGCTGAGGTAAGTGTGACTTAGGGCAGCTTTCCGTGTAATTTTCAAGCACATTTTTGTGGTTCTTCAATAGACTAATGGTTGGTGTACATAGCTCCCACTCTAAGATTGGCCTTAATGTCAGAGCACAAAATAGCTTTTACTTTATAAATTGTGTAGTGGCTTCAAGCGACATGTTTCTGTTTGCTTCACATTATGTTCCTGTTTGAGAGAAGAAAGCTATTAGTTTGTCTACCAGTTACCTTGCCTGTACAAGCAAGGTTTTCTCAAGCAAGGATATTTGGTATTGTGTGTTTTTTATTGTGTGAAAATATCAACAGAAATGCTATTCACAGAGTCACAGATGATACAGAGTGGTGTCATTTGTATTATTCTGCGGTCAAAGCTTACATATTTGAGTGGTAAGTCCAGGTGTCTTTGTATTGTTTCCTGGTCTGTGGATGTGAGAGTGGTATTGTGACTGAAAGATTTGAGTCCCGAGTTTACACTTTCGTCCTGGTTTGAGAAGATTTGTGGACAGACAAGGCTTTGCCATGGCGTGGCTGACAGCAAAGATACAAGCAGTTCCCATCCCCTGCTACGGTGGGTTCAGAGCTCGGAAGTACATTGTACGAAATCTGTGTGTCTCATTCCTTTTTTTTCCTTTTATTTTCATCCTAAAGCTGTAAAGTTGTTGACACATTCCACATTCATTCTAAAAGTATACAAAGAAAAAAAGGATAGTTTGGGTGAGAAAAGATAGACACTGAATGTGTACAGCAAGAAAAAAAAGAGGAAGAAAATAGGTGGTAACGTGAAAGGAAGAAACACCTTTTTAACACCTTCTTACACCTTTTTTAAACTAAGAAAAGGTTAAAGCAAAAGCATCTGGACTCAGTTTTCAAGGTGAAGACGTTTCGTCTCTAATTCCAAGAGACTTTATCAATTCTGAGATCAACTGGTAAGAGAGCCGAGCTTATATCTCTAGAGGGAGGGGTTTGACCTCAAACTAAACCTGATGGACCAGGCTGTTCTGGTCTCATAGTCGTTGGCTATGAAAGGGCAGTGTGACTCCTGAATTAGAGACGAAACATCTTCATCTTGAAAACCGAGTCCAGATGCTTTTGCTTTAACCTTTTCTTCAAGATGACTTGGATGACAGAGAACCTTCACAGACACCTTTTTAAACTCGTATTGCTGTCTCTCCCTTTTAGTAGTCTGCAGTGTAACTACTTTTGACTCAAACAGTTCACCTTCTTTACTACAGGGACGGAACTACTGCAGCAAAGTGCCTGTGTGGTCAGTTAGTTTTCCTACATGACTCTTAAATAGTCTCTTTTATCCTGCCGCACCAAAACCTATTCCATTAGGTTGCCGCCATTGTTTTTATATCTCTGGCTCAAATGCGTTGTAAAACAATACCGCTTAATTGCATCCATCTCAGTGGTTTTGTCTGCGGGTTTTCAGGCTCCGAGGCCTAATGAAAACGGAGAGGCATCAGTTTAATTATAATGTACTCGCCTGTTATCGAGGAGAGATTGTTTTTATTTGGAGCCTTAATGAATTTCTCATCAGTTTGTTATTAACATTGTGCTATCTAGGGCTCAAGTGAGGAAGCAGCCAATTACATGGCTTTGTTCTCCCTGATGGACAAGTATTTGTGCCTCTGTTGAGACAAATAACTCGTGAAAATGCAATGGGAAAAGAGGATACTAACATCTTCCCCCAGTCCACTGCCAGACAATTTTCTGCTCCAGGTAAAGTGAAATGTGCACATGCAATTTCTTATAGGATCTACGTATCTGTTCATCCCAGCTATGTGTGCTTTTCTAAAATAAAAGGCTGCCATTAGATTGGAAGGAATGGTTTAGTCAGTTGCATGTAATGTCATAAACCATGGCTGTATATAAACATGCAGTAATCTGAATTTAGATTAGATAAAGAACATGTAATGATGGTGACATTTTTCCCTGCATGACCCCGGCTGAATATGGCAGCGCTTTCTTAACCTAAAACCCATTTGGTACTAGGCTAATGGGATATGATGTGAATTAAATGATGTGTGAGGCCTTGTTATTTGCCTTTGCTCACAAAACACTTCCCTAGTTTATTGCATTTTACGGTTGAAGGGCTTGATCACTAGTATTATGGCTTCGTAAATGGGAGTCAATAAATTACGCTCTGATTAAAGACAATGCCCTCACTTTAGGTGTGAGACCCATCCGCTATGCATGATTAGCATAGGGTATTTTGTGTGCACTACTTTAATCACTTAAGTTTCTCTTTCATTTTGCCTTCACCTCCATCACTCTGATGTGACAGGTGAACATGTCTCAGATGTGAAACTCGATGTTGAAAAACGTTCACTTACTTATAAATGCTTATTGTTTGACTTGTACAGTTTACTACTAAAAGACTGGACGAGCTACTGGAGAAAAAACTGACAGGTTCACACCTGGCTGCAATATGCATCCTCTAATTCCTCAGTAACAGATAGTAACACCATTTAATGAAGGGTTAAAATGTGATCTTTTAAGTGCCACTACTCAATTTAAATCTTTCTGTCTCGGTCTATAACACACCCTTAATAGCAGCAAAGATATATTTCCTGTTCGCTGGTTTTGGTCAGATTTTTCCCTACAGAGCTCTTCCTACAACTTTGGTGTAATGTTAAAAAAACACTTGGTGGTAAAAACTCAATGGTGACAAGCATCTCCCTGTCCTCCTCTCTTGCCGTTTTACCAACTTAAAATTAACTCCAAATGACAGTGGGTTGCCGGCTGGTCTCTGGCCATTCTTGCAAGGCTGTTTTTTTCCGCAAGAGGCGCTAGAGGGGGTTTGGACCGATCCCATCCACCACAAAATTAGGGTTACCATCAGACTGTCTCAATCTTATAATTATCTCCGCCTTGGTAAACATCAACAATGTTTTTTTTTTTTGTGTCACTTCTGTTCTCTGATTTTTTAAAATGTTTTTTTTCTGTAAAATTCTCTAAGTAAACAGACAAAGCTTTCTGTGTATCGTTATTATTATTATTTTTTAATTATCCCTTTATTCCCGTGGGGAAATCCATTGTTGGCCGCCGCCACCAGGGGGCACCCAGCATGTTTTGATGTAGACGGGAAAGACATGCAACCTCTGCACTTGAAGGCCCAGGGAATCAAACTCTATTATTGGTAGCCATTACTTTCTTGGTGACATCTTTGCAGACCAATGGGAGCATTACTTATTCAAGTTAACGTTTGGTACAGGTTGAACATGCTCATCTATTAAAATCCTTGATAATAAAGCCTAGATGACATCTTGTGGTCATATCTACAATATGCTGTTAGTGATGAGGTGAATCCTTTAATGCAATAGAAAAAAACAAAATCAACAAATTAGTTAATACCTGTATAAGTTAAGAGACCAAACAGTAGTATGCTATGAGCTATATGTGTATTGAGTGTTATTAACATACTCTACATTACCCTTTTATAAATATGTTGATATCCAAATATTTTTCTTCTTAAGTAAAATGCTACTCTCTTTAATGTTTCCAAAGTTTTCTCCATGTTGAACTCAAACTACGCCAATCAAATACTCAATTTTTATGATATTCATATATGCAGCTTTTCACTGAAGTTGTGAAGTAGAGTTTGGGGTGTTGGAATAACAACGATGTGGTAAATAACGAGCCAGATGGTGCAGGTCTGTTGACACAAATCTTTATGCATGGCAACAAGGAAAAGAGGATGGTGTATTTTTGCTGACCTCCATGCTTTTGGAAAAAAAAAATGCTGACCCCTCTCTGCACCTCCCCACAGGTTTGTTTCATGCATCTTCAAACCTCAGTCACACTGATTGATGCTCTGTGGAATAGCCTGGAGCTTCATATTCACATGTAAAACCATACAAGTTCCCAAAGACAAGGCTTACAGACCTCTATGGGACTTAGTATTCCCAAGCAACCTGTGATGGTCAACTGTTGCACCTCTAAATATACGTTTACCCCTGTCTTATTCTCTATATTCTATTAATGGATGAGCATTTCAGAGCATTTCAAAATTTATGGCAGCCATCTCTTATTGATTATAGCTGGCTCTGCTTTGAAATCTTTAATGGCTGCATAAAAATCAGCTGTTGGATTTTCAGATGTTATATTAATCTTGAGTAATTTATTTCTTACAAAATATTTAAGAAAATACATTTCTTTATTACTACTTAAAACAAATCCATGTTTTAGAGCCTATGAGAGAGAGAGACAGGTTCTTTGTCCTCAGTCTGGATTATTCCCACTGTGAGCGGGATGAGTGAGGGGAGTCGGGAGGATAATGAGGGCATAAAGGTGGGCCCAGTGACAGCCAGCAGGGCACAGCTAGGTGGATCCGCTTGTGGTGCTAAGCTTCTTAACTCGTGGCTTCCTCAGTGGCATCCTTTAACTAATATCACACTTCACTGTCTTGGCAATATAAAGATTTATATATATATATATATATATATATATATATGTTATAAATATAAAGATCCTACAACAGACACACTTGTAATTTTACTGACCACATGATAATGAAGCTAGAGGATGATGATTAAGCACTTAGCATTCAACTTAATTCAGTATTGCAAAACACTTTACATTTCATATACCGTATTTTTCGCACCATAAGACGCACCCGACCATAAGACGCACCTGGTTTTTAGAGGAGAAAAATAGGAAAAAAAATATTCTGAACCAAATAGTGTAATAAAATATTTAATAAAGTATAACAGAATAATATTAGAATTATATGACTGGAGTAAAGGGCATGCGCAC
Organism: Perccottus glenii; assembly: GCA_024416835.2. NCBI lineage: Eukaryota > Metazoa > Chordata > Actinopteri > Gobiiformes > Odontobutidae > Perccottus > Perccottus glenii. Next base: position 14,460,304 of record CM044554.2, on the reverse strand, counting down.
TGCTGTGTACTGTAACACCGCCTACTACATGCTATCCTCCAATAGCATACGGCACACATCGGCCGTATGCTATTGGAAGGAATGCATCGTAAGGAAGGTGAGGGAGGACCCGCTGCCGCTCTGCCACTACGGGGGGGGAGTATCTCAGGCTATGTCCACACGAAGCCAGTGCATCCCCTATCCGATCTTGAGACGGCGTCGTCTCAAGAAAATATCTGCGTACACACGGCCGGCTGAAAACGATGTAGTATATATGCCCGACCAGTATGGGGCGCTGTAATTCTGCCACAGATATACACTATACACGAAGAAGAAGACTTTGAGCATGCGCATAACCTTGCGCGCTGCAGAAGAAGACGAAGACCTAAATATTTATTTTCTAATAAAAACAAGTTCTCAAATTGTTGCAGTCATATATTTAGAGTGTAGTAATTGGTGCCCTCATGTTTGTTGTTTGCTCTTCAATATACGGACTGAGTTCTGAGTGCTTTGGACATGCGGAAATTCTCTCTCCATTCATTTTCTCCTGGTTGCTCTCCTGGTTCTCTTTCGCGGTGGATCTAAGAGCATGTGGCGTATGGTGTTGTCCATTATCGCTTGTTGCTCACCACAACTGCATAGAAGCAATAGATTTTGCTGTAATAAAGCTAGTAGGCTTAGTAGCTTCTGCAGCACGAACTCAATCACGTAGTCCGCCATTATTGTTGTTGCTGTTACGTGTGACGAGGCCGACACGTGATGCGATGACATCATCGTTTTCACAAAATATACGGATTGGCTGTACACACGACACCGCAAGGGTGTCACCAAGGTGTTATCGAAAGATTTATCCACTTTAGAACCCTGTTTCAAAAAATAGCGGATACAGTCTCCCAAAACACCGGATCCGTGCGGACGAAAGGCCAATACGATACAAAATGTATATGGATACAGTGATTTGTGTCTCCGTGTAGACAGCCCCTCAGTGGACTACTGAGAAGCCTGGACACGGGGCGGGGGAGGGATGATGCAGTTTCCAGGGACACGGAAGCTAGCGCGAGTTGCAAAGCGGCAGCGGGTCCTCCCTCACCCGCTGCCGCTCTGCAACTCGTCTTATGTTGCAGAGCGGCAGCCTGCGGACCATAAAAAAGTGCCTGCGGACCATAACACGCAGGCACTTTTCCTCCCACTATTTGGTGAAGAAAAAGTGTGTCTTATGGTGCGAAAAATACGGTAGGTCAAAGAAATAAAATATGAAGTTTCTTCTGCTTTTGGTGTTAGATATTTTCCTGACCTTGAAGAATGATAAATGTTCCTGAGTAAAGTGTCCTTGTTTATGTTATTTTTCTTCCATATAGTATATAGTGAGCGGCATTGCACTCTCCTTCAATAGAAACTGCCTGTTACTGATATGAGTTTATGTGCAATATAATGGCATTATTTACTATCATGAATCATCTTGAATAATGAATCATCAACAATCACGATTGTTATAGAAAACACACATTTGGATTTGGAGTTGTATATACAGTAAATTAGCATACTACCATACTTGTAGGGGTTGAGTTTTCTGGACCTTGAATGAACTTTTTTAAATAGTCGGCAATGTCAAAACCGATTCAACAAAGACAAAGTGATACACCACCAAAGTTCAATATTTGGAGTGACTTTGGGATCCAGACCCAAAGTCACTCCAAATATTTTCTATAATACATTTTTTTTTATCAGATATTGCTATTTGAACTTGGCCACATATTAGCTGTATTAATACTAGGTTGGCAGTCTTCATCATTAATAGCTAAGGCATTACTTCTTCGCATGGCAAAGAGTTGTCTGGCATATTTGATCTCTGATATGGCTGAGTAGACAATCTCCAACTTGTTAATGAATGCAAGTGCAGTATTTTTACTTTGAAGACTGCTGAGTTAACAGAAGGTTTATTAAGTGGGAAGCAAAAGTGTCAGTTGTCTTCATGTTTTTTTGCACCAGCCTGTGACACTGAGCCATCGTCATGAGACAACCTGATACTTTATAGAAATGCCTTTAGTTACATACATGCATGTTGCCATCTTTTACTACATTTCCTGTGGAGGCTTTAAAATCATGCACCTAGTGTCGCTTGCTGCCAACACCTTCCATGAATGTGTGGAGTTTTGTTAGCACTTCTAAACTGACTCCTGCTTGTATAATTATATGCTAAGGCAGCTAAGCTATGCTACACATCAACAACCTTCAACTTCTACTTGTTTGTACCTTTTACATTTGTGAAATCTTAAAATTTTAAGATAAATTCTTCTTTCTTTACTAGTTGTATAAGAAATGTTAAAAGTGTATCTGAAATTGATTTCAGAGGTGTATTAATGCATTCTGCATTGTTTGTTTATGTGGGAAACATGAATAGATGTCAGTCTTCTGCTCTAGTCCCACCTCTATAAATAGACGTGTATGCTCTGCGATTCCTGATGGGCTTTTGACTAGTCTTCCTCCTTTCTCCTTTTATTCTGCTTCCCACTTCTACCCCCCACACACACTGTGCTAGGCGCTCTTATCCATTTATCTCTTATATTAAATGGCACATTACTTAATTCACTCTGCCACAGTTCACTCTTACACCACACACACAGATGATTATTACTATATTGCAACTCTCTTTCACCCTTCACCTCTGCAGTGTCAAAGGTTATCTTTCAAACTCATTTCATTCTCTTTGATGAAATCCTCTACTTGGCTTTCACTTTTTTATTGAACCATTAGGGTGAAACATTTTCAAAACGCTCCTTCTTGTAATGAAAAGGTTGTCTTAGGTGAGCCATGAAATGCTCCCTACAAAAGCTTTACAGACACACAATGAGGGTGAAAGGGCAAGAGAACAGCAGCTTTTACTACATCAAGGGGTGGTTTTGGGCTTGATAGTGTTCATTAGGCTATACATTATGTAAGACCTCAGTGTATTATAACTAGAACTCAGGCTGTCTAATTTATGAGACATCTGCTGTCATCATATCCTAACATGTAATTCCATATGTCGCACAGCTGAATATACATATGTGTAAGCTTTAGTTTGTAAAATGATTACACTGTCACATATGTTGTTAACGAGTTGAAATGTGATTTTGCATACAATTGTTCTTGACTCATTATATTTATTAAGTAGATGATGGCACTAAGAAAACAATTAGGTCTCATTTTGAGACAAGGCTGCTACAAGTCTAGCATAAAACGCTGCAAAAGAAATTGTAGCTCTTGTTGCAGGGAAAATATTTGTTCTTTCTTCAAGCATATGAAAAACATTTGCATAATTTAATAAAATTATTTTCCAGGATTTCTCTTTTTTTTAAATGCTTTAGCACTCAGTAATTACATTGTTAGTTTTAAATAATCCTTATATTTAGTTGTATTGTCCGAATAATATGATTTTATTTTAATTTTTTTAGATTGTGCAACATGTCCTAAACTGCTCAGCATCAGGTTTTAATTAGTGACAGTGCATTCAAATTAACAACTATACCTACGCTCCTTTACAACATTAGTATTATTAAATAGATGGCTAAATGAATGGAAGACATGTGGCGATGCAAACTTTTCTGGCCATGATAGCAATTTGCAGTCAGATTAGTAAATCATCATCCAGATCTAAATAATGACTTTTGCCAAGTACTTGCCTTCCAAATAATTACCATCAAGTGGGACGTGACTGCGGGAGGCTCTAAGGGCTGATGGGAGCTCATCAGGGAGGCCAGCCATTTACTCCAATCGACACGAGTGCAGTGTGCTCTCCCTCCGGTCCTCCTACCCACACCCCGAGATGCTGACTGCGGCATGCTGCTAATTAACTCAGTGAAGATGAGCTTTCTGCCACAGTTGTCTTAAATAATGCTCAGGTGTGCTTGCACTCTCACAGCTTCATGCCAGTCTGGCTATCCTGTTTACGGCTACATGGCTGAACACTGATTGTGTTGTATTGCACATGCATGGTTTATTTTGTAAAGTCAATTTGTGTTGTACCTGTTTAACAAAGGGAAGATAACCCATGCATTTCAAATACGTTTTACCATTATGAAACATTAACTTACTTGGGCAGTTGAGTAATTGCCTTTCGTGTTTCCTCAGCTGCTTTTATAGTACTCATAATGTTGTCTCAAGCATTTATTTTATAATGTATTGTTTTCTCTATTGGTGCTTATTATTATTCACTCCAGGGTAACTTTATGGGGAGCTCTTATTTGGTTGCTGCCTTTGAAGGGACCTAAACTAACTCTGACTTGACCTCGAGGAAGAGCAGAAGGTAATTACTGTGAGGAGTGCCTCATTGAGGAAAAGACAATGGAGACACCATCAATAAGGACAAATCTCCCCGAACACTTTCACCACACAACCTGTAATGAAGACCTTTACTATTGGCTTAGATGGATGTGGCTTTCTTTGAGAATGAATGAGTAAGAGGCAGGTAGATGTTTGTGTAGCACTAACTTGTGCTGGATATATTGGAATGGGAGTGGGCCTGTCAGATAGAAAGGCACATTAAGACCAAGGTGATTAAGGAAGAGAATTGATGGAAAACCAAGTACTATTGACAAGACTTTGTCTTCTGTGGGTCTCCCTAGTGCCCACATTGATGCCCTGTCTAGTCTCCTCCAGGCTAAGCTACCCGACTGGATTCACAAAACCTAAGGGGGATTGATTGTTCTGCAGCAAGGCCATGCCCAGCCAGCGTATTGATTTTGTAGGTTTCAGAAGTGGTGGTATTATGTTTATATTACTGTTAATCATTGCTCACTTGGCATTTTACCTCTGAGCTAAGAGTGTGCAATTAATGCCTTGGGTGCTAAGTGGGACATTTCCAATTTGCATAGAACCTTTTATAACCACATACTGTAAAAGCATTTTTTTTATACTATTTACATAAAAACAACAATACAAGTCTTAACCGTTTCTCCTGCTCACATAAATGCACATACATGCTCAGACCTTAAAATTCATCTGGGGAGGCTCCAGTGTGGAGCACAGACCCAGTGCTCCTGACTTAAAAGCCTGCGCAGAGCCTCAGATGTGACATCAGCTTGTTCTGTCTCCTGCTCCCCCGCCTTCCCCTGCTTCCCTTCCTCTCTCCTACACTCTTTCATCAGCTGAGCCCATCTTTTGACACTTCAGAAGGTGTTCCTCACATGCCTGTCACCTCTCCCCTCCTCCACCAACACTTTCTTCCCAGCTCTCTATTGAGAGCATGCATCTCTGTCTGAAACTTATGTACTTTGTAGAGCAAACGCTTTGGCGTTTGCATCACCTTGAAGTTGGTAAGTGCTAGTGAGCGAGGAGACCCATCTTTATGTTTAAAGGGGGACGAGCTCAGAAACATTCAGTTAGTGTGGCATGGTAAGGTGACAGACATCACACGGTTGAAGGGGAAGGAAGTAATTGTTTCACCTTTATACTTGCTCTGGCTTACAACATTGAACAAAACACTATGAGAAAGGAAGGTAAAATGTTCAGGATCTATGTTTCTCCTTTGTGTTAAAGATTCTGCAAAGTGCTTTCTTGCTTTAGCTCCTTCCTTTTACACTCTGCTTTATCAGTAGATGTGACAAGCCATCACATGATCTTTAGCGGTTGGAAGTGATTATTCTGGTTTCTGAAGTGGGGTTGAAAAGTATATGTACTTAGTAGTGGAATGTTTTGAGGTAAAAAATGCTTCCCCATAATCTCAAATAACATTTTATATAACAATAAATAATTAGGTTTTGTTTGAACTGTGCTTCCACCACTTTGGCATAAATAATATGTCAACCCTGGGTATGTTCTACTGCTCAGTGAAGGGATACAATTCACTGTGGTGGAAGAATGGCCTGTGGATCTGGCAAATTAAAGTAGAGCAAATAATATCTTCACAATAAGGAAAATAATTTATTTCTGCATATACTGTATGGAGTGGGGGAAAAAAGGTTTTCAGACACCCATAAACTTTTACACAATTATAAAAATACATTTTTGAGTTTCAAAAGGTGTGGTTGCATTAGACAGACACAAACAAATACAAATTATATTTTTGTTTATTGTTCACAGGAAAAACTAACAAAACTAAAATTTTGACAGTTTCAATATGTTAGTTCTCGACATTGTAAGTCTCAAAGTCAACAAATAACAGATAATGTGTGTTTCTTAATGCAGTATTTGGGGTGTCCAAAATCTTTTCCACCACTGTATTTGATATACATGTTATATTCCTTGAACGTTGAACACATTGCTGTGTGGGCTGAGCCGTGTTGACTCCCACATGCCTCAGCAGCAGTTTGGATGACAGCAACAGCCTTAGAGCAAGCATCTCACCTATGTCATGTGCCCTTTACCATTTAGATGTGTCTTAGATTCAGTGTCTGAATAAATTTCCATTTTGTAGTACATGTGTTGCATTATTTTCCTGTATGGTAATCTCTAAGAATAGATGTATAACGTGTGTATTGTTTAGTATTAGTAAGGTTTAGAATTATTCTTTTACACGTTGAATAATGTAGGTGACAACTGCTTTATAACATTTAACTTCAAGCATAAATTCATCTGTGTTCTCCTCACACAATTGACTTATTTAAAGACAGTGGTAGATAGTGGAATAGAGCAGATTGGTTTGGCCAGTAACAGCAAATGAAACAGGAACAGAGCCAAAAGTTTCTACAGAAAGGTTGAAGGAGGCAGTGCTGACTGAAGCAGAGGAGCCGCAAAGTCACAAACATGCAATAAACACACAGAGAGTGAAAGAAGGTGCATCATGGGAGGTCCCATCGGCAGCCTAGGCCTATAGCATCATAACTCGGGAACTGTAAACTTTATCAAAGAGAGAAGTTTGAAGCAAAGAAGAGATGGTGTTTTCCTCCTGAATCTAAACTGGGAGCTGGGCCAAACACACAGGAAAAAAAGCTTTTTCTACTCTTTCTACTATTTTTCTATTGAGTCATAAGCCTAACTTTGTAGCATTCAACATGGACTGAAACACACAGTATCACTCAAATATCTTCAGATGTCTAGAAGTAGACATCTAGACATAGTATAGAGCTTCACATTTATTTGTATTTGGTTGAGTTATTTAGAGTGTAATTTTCATATCTCATATCCTCATACCATCATATCTTTAATTAGCACTAAATCAGAGTTCTTATTCTCATCTGTCTTCATAAAACCATGTTTGTTTAGTTGCTGTTTTGCGTTTCGTAACACCCTGCAGTGTCCGCTTCTCATAAAATCCCCACTAGAACCATGTGAGTTTCAGCTTGTCCTCACCTAAAGAGACATCAGAGGCTTTTGTAGCCTTTCAGCACTGTTTCCTCCAGTTGCTCTTGATATAGCAGAAGCAGGGTTCCATTTCCATGGTATTATCCTCTCCCCATGTAAAACCACGGCTCCTATCGAGGCTTAATCCCCAGCATGGGGAGAGAAGGGCAGGCATTTTAGATTTATTAGGTTTTTTTTTTTGCACAAAGCTAAAGAAAGCCCTAGGAATGCAGTTCATGCCACGCTGCGATCAGTATGTGCACAATGCTCACCGACAAAATAGGATTTCAGCTTGCCAAGTTACAGAGCAAGGATAGGAAAAGTAACGGTGGGACTCGAGAACCATTCCATTCTAGAAAGCTTTTCTTCATTATCAAGTGAATGTATTATTCCCTAGAGTTATGCGATTGCATTAAATGAGGCTTTTTTAATATGCTGGGCAGACATGCTGCTGGCTATTTGAGCGTTGGAAGAAACAGACACAGAGGACTAAGCAAAGCGGCTCTAAAATTGGCTGGGGATTTTCTGCCTCTCTAAATTTTGTTATTCCTTGGAAGAGTAGCTTGAATTTGCTGTTTTTCTGTGATTATTGTTTGTTGTTTTTTTTCAGCGGTAACAGCGACCCAAGCGCCATCCTTCTCTGGGTTCAATAAACACTTCCGTGAATGACATTATTCGTAGGCATCGGGCCTGACCAGGACTAGGATGGCGCTTTTATTAGAAAACATGAATCTTGTCACTGGGACGCCTAAGGATTATTGATGGTGGTTGCGGCGGGGATGGCATTTGCAGATAAAGTGAGGCTTAATATTCAAAATTATCATAGTGGTATCTGTGACATTCTTCAAGTAGTGCCTAGTCCTTATCGACCGGCTGCTGGTTTCACAAAACGAAAGAATTAATTTATTCTCCAGATCGATTTTGAAGATAACACATTTGGTGCTGCCCCTCCGATGGCACATCTACTGGGATATGATGGATACAACTACGGTTAGAATAATATCCGAGGTCTTTGAGGCAGGACACAAGTTTTTCCTTTGAAGTTCTAGCAATTTTTAGTTGTCCTTTTAATGTGTCAATTGGCTCCGCGATCATTTGGTAAGACAGACTGGGAAGTGCGCTATTGTCACTCTGTCACAGCTTTCATTTGCAGCCCTTTCAGTTGAACTTGTTATTAAACTGTTGAAACACTTCCTTTTCCATCTTAATCTGTCATCGAAGAGTTTATGCGCTTGTCCCTTCATGTGATATAACTGACAAAGCAAGCTTTTCAACTCTGTTAATCTTTCTTTGATCAAAATCTTTGCCTTGCTCCTGTGGTATAATAGAAATATCCGATTCCAGAATTTAAAAAATAAGTCATCCCATGATCCACAATTGAGGCAGTTAAATAGACAAATTTCACTCTGCTTTGTTTTTCTATTTAGAGAGCATCATGTGGGCACCATAGGTAAATTATTGTCATTGATGTCAGGCATTAAATATGCAAGGGTTCTGTGTTAGCATCATTTCCCTAATTTGTATAAATATCTTGGCCTGTCTGTAGGCTCAGATTTTGCCAGCTCTTGTTTATGGCGCTCCTCTCCCTGACTGGAGCAAATTAAGATCCTCATTATTTTATTTGTCGCATGCAGGCTTTTTAATGGCCTTTCAACAAATGAAATAACCTCAGGGCATGTGCAGGATTAATTAGATAATAACAATCTCTTTTCATCTTTTTTTTTTGTTTGTTTTAGATAGATTATGTCTCAGGGATGAAATGGCCCTTTGTTTCAAATGTGGACCAGAGTAGGAATCATTGTGGCAGAAAATCTAATTATTTACAGAGAATCAGGAGAGCTAGTTTGTTTGGAGCCTAATGGCCCCTGCCCACCTGGTTGTATCCTAAATTTACTTCAGCATTGTAAAGCGTTGACACTAGAAAGAAAAAACATAAATGCATGACAAAGTATTTGGGCTGCTGAGGATGAATTCAAAATATGAGCAAGCTAATATGCTAACAGATGGATCATTTTGATAACTCTATGTATTATCTTGTCTCAGTATATAATATGTATCTGTGGAATGTATTTGGTGGATAGGGTGCACACCATAGACAGATTTATTTCCATTATTATAATGCGAACCATTAAAATATTGATATAAATAAACTTGGAGACAAATTATTTTGAGGCAAGACATTTTATGGTAAAAGTTCCATAGTGCCCTGAAACATTTCAAAACTTTTATCAGCTTTATCATTAAAATTTTGTAGAATAGTAACTCAAACTGGCTCTGTGCTGGCCTGGGATGCTTCGGTATTTCCCCGTAACAGCTGGAGGAAGTGTCTGGGCATCAACTTTTCAGTATATTAGCTTTTTTATTGGCTGGTAATATTACCTTTTTCCCATCATAAGACTCACAAGAGTTAACTAAAATGTACTTCTAAACATTTGCAAACAAGAAAAAATTATGCTTAACTCAACTGGGTTTTCAGCAGCCACTGCAGCCTAGCCTCTCTGGGGCATGGAGCCAATGAACCTCTTAACATGTTGTGTCGAGATGTTATCCAATTTCTGCACAAGAGCCTGATAAACTTATTGGGATTGGCTCGCAGTGCTAATCTCCCTTGAGCTAATAACATCCAAATTACAAGACTGATAACCGCATTAAGAAAAATTAAGAACAGCTCCCTCGTCCAAGCAGTAGCAACCCAGTTCATTTCCTTCCGTACATATTAAATTTAGATTTGCTGCCTTACAGTAGTGCATCCATCCCATGTTTAGGTTGATGTATTACTGTATTTCCTTATCGGCAGGCTTTTCATGCTCCAAGCAAACTACTTTTCCACTGAAAGACCTTTTCATCAAGATTTATCTACCACCGATAAGATAAACCTCTGCCTTTCATCGCCAGATCGGGTGATTGTACAACATTTTCTGCTGGAAGACACTGTCTGTATGTCACGAGCCTTTGTCATGTATGTGTAGTAAACACCAGTAAAAATAAAGAGTGATGTTTAATTAGTTTGATTGGTTTGTAAAAAGCATGTAAAAAGTGAACCACACTTGTAACGGTAAATATCTCTCCCTGATATTTATATTGCCAGAAAATATTCTTTCAAAGACCAATAATTCCTTTTTTATTTATATTTCTTATAGAATCCTGATCAGATGTAAGGGCTTGTGAATTTTGGTCTTTCTAAGCAAATGCTACATGTTTTATTCTCATTTTTGAAGACAGATTAGGTTCATTGCCTTTCCTTACGTTACATATACGTTTCACTCTGACATTTAACTTGTGACAGGATTTTTATTTGATTTTTATTTTTTTATTTGATTTTTATTTAACCAGGTAAAATGTTTGAGAACTAGTTCTCATTTACAAACATGGAATGATCACTGTGCCATTGTAGCAGTCACAGAGTCAAAGTTAAATAGTTCTGAATAAAGAACTATTGGTAATGTCTAAAAAAAGAAACTATCCAAGCAGCTCTTATTAATGGTCCCTTGACTCTACACACTTATTTATCAATGTTATCACAGTAGAACCTCCGCCAATTTCAACTCAATATGCTTTCATCTCGTTAGAAAGCCAAAACACAATCAAAGGTCAAGCTTTAGTCTAAACTCTGCAGTTCAAATCTTTCACTTATCCATTTGGACAGAAGAGAGTATAATGTGAGTAAAGAACTTAACACACTCGCAATTGTCAACCACATGCATAATAATATAAAAATGCTTCCTTAAAGTTGTTTTGATGGTAAAACTTTGCTTTAGGGCAGTCTGTTTATGTTGAGTCTCCATTATCTCTAATAGACACACTCAGTACATTTACATGCAAGTAGAGAAATTCAGATTGATTAGTAACACTTGGATAATGTTATTGATTGTCAGATTATTGTGCATGCTTCACACTGCCACTAACTCTCTCATTATGTTGTAAAATGCTTAAAAATAATGATATGTTCATGTGTTTTTGGAAGGCAAGGTTGCTGATTAAGCTTGTTTTTTCTACTTAGTTGTTTTTACGTTTTTAACTGATAAAGTCGAAGTGGTAAAACAACTTTTATTAGCATTAAACGCAACGGACATGTCAAGCTTAACATTAGCTTATTTTCTCTTTTCAATAAAGGCTAATTACTGGTAAATACCAAGACCACATGAATTCAGCATTAGCGTTAGGTACTTAGAAGTTTAATTCTTTCTTGTGCACGTAAACTCGGACAAAGTGAGAAATCCAGCTGAGAGGGCTTAAGCAAGCAACGAGCATAGTCCGACTGAGCTCTGCATGTACTGACTGAGACGCCATTATCTTGAAGAGACACAGTGACAGTGTTAATAAAGGTAATGTCTTTTAACGTGGCTAAACCACTTGTTTCATTCCTTGTATAGACCGAACTATTAAAAGTATAACACCGGGGAATAATGAAGTTACAGCAAAAATTCTAATGTTACGTTTGTTCACTGTTTTCTCAGTGGGGTGTTTAAAATACACAATAAGATTTTAGTTGGAAAACAAATTAGCTCAGAGGCCCACACATTGACATTCAGTGCATTTGAGCTCAAAGGAATGCTGCAGGCAAGAGTTAGTTTCTTAAAATGGAACTAAGCATATTAGTACAGAGGTTTATGGAAATCTGACCAGTGTGTCTCTAGGGCTTTATAGGAGTGTTCCAACGCCTGTGGGCTAATATTAAGTAGGGGCTTGTTTGCTATTAACTGCATTACGCTGCTGTATCATAAAAGGAGCTGCGGGTATGTTAACGGGGCTGTGGTGTTCTGTTAAACTTTCCTGGAGTTTTTGCAACCAACCTGATACGGAGAGAGTAATGACTGCATTAAGGTGACTTGTGTTGGATTCTGCAGGAGTGTGTCACCATTCTGACAATGACACAAAATGAATTTTGGGGTATTCTTTCCTCTTTCTGCTTCGTTAGATATTGTGTTAAAAGTGACAAATGTGGAAGAGAAAAAGAGGATGACATTTCAAAAAGGTTGAAGCGAGTCCTATACCCAAAGGGTGCACAAGTAGTTCACTAAACCTTTTGGAACTTGTAGACTTCTTACCCTTATATGTAATATAATCAACAGACAGTGAAATGGAAACTCAGGTTTTTGTTTTAGATACTCATTACAATATTAAGAGTGGACTACGGTGTGTGAAATGGCCTTCCTCTAAATTAAAAACTCAACTATACTGAGGATGTCCTTTAAATAGACATTTTAGCCCATCACAGTAACTTGGATGATGATACATTACACATGGCCCGAGTTTGGTGCAAGCCTAGTTAAATATGGGAATTAATGTGAAAGCTCAAATGACTATCTTTATTCTCGCATTATAATTTCTCCCTCGGCAGCTTTGAGTAATATGTGGATAATTAGCACAAGGTGAACAAGCTTTTTAAAGGATGAGATGTCCTCTATGGGTTCAGTCAAGTAGCATTGATACAGTAGATTTTTTATCTCCTATGTTAGATTGTTGGGGTTGATAGATAGGCAACTGTTATCAGTGTCCATTGTGGAGCAACACAGCAGTATATTGTTTGTAATAACTGTCTTGAAACCATCTATTATCAGCTGCAAAGTACTTAAGTGAGTTTTTTCCATTGCATTTTCTTGAAGTTAAAAAGCCCAGTAATTGCACTTCCCTATTATTCACTACATTGACACAACTGCTGTTGCTAATGGTGGAGTAATTTTGTTGTCAGGCATGTTTACATTGTACATTGTACATAGATGAATCAATGTTTCTATTTAAATTTTAATTGTCTGTTGGTTATGAAGTTCCAGCTTGCTTATCTTCTAAAAAACAGTTTGCCACTTTCCAAAGACTGGGGAGTGGCAGCAAACTAACTTTATTGTAAGTCAAATGTTCAGCAAACAACGGTACAAACATCCACCTTGTTAGCAGCAGACTGACTTTGTAGGAGCTATGTTGACTCTTTTGTCTTACTCTTTTCCCTCTAACCCCAGGCTACAAAAACATTTATCACCTAATTGATTTAATACTTGTGCCCTCCCACATACTTGAACATTTGCAGCATCAAGCAGAACTATAAGTGGTTGGAGAGAGCACGGTTAAAAAAATTTTTTTATACAAAATGAACAGAAGGGGCACCAATTCTCTAATCTCTAGTGACACCCTGGTTACTAAGGCGATGGAAAGTGCGCACAAGTGAGGGCTACTGGTGGGTGTTGTGATCTCGTATGCCATGAAAAGTTACCGGGCAGTGTGCGCCATGAAGCTAGGTGGAGATTTATTCCCATTCAGAAGAACATTATTGTTGACCTTGCCTTGCCTGGGAGAGCCTGAGTAAAGAGAGGCCTAATAAATCAACTTTAACAAGCACAGTAGTCCTGGCTGGTGAAGCAGCCATGCACACCGACACACAGGGGTGGATTAATCCACACTAGTGCCTCTCTGCATAGGGTACCTGTAGAGTTCGATTTAGCGGATGGTTTGCATGCAGACGCGCAGGGGCATTTAATTGCTCTACTGAATGCATCTCCCTAGCCAATGTGTTTGTATTCGGACTCTGAGCTGTGCAGCAGATACCGAGCAGTCAAGGGAGAGGATATATAATCACACTCTTGTGCAGAATATCTCCACTACACTTGAAATTTCATTACATGCTCACCTAGTGTTCCACTGCAGGATACGTTCGTTCATTTGATTCCTCATCAAATTCATCCACGCCAGGACACATCATCAATGATTTACACTTTACACTGCAATCTATGCATTGATAAAATGATAATATCCTGGTGTTATGACAAAATAATAAAACATTTTTACTCAAATCATTGTTTCATAATAGCATTCTCTTTTTTTTTTTTAGCAAATGACGTGAATAATAAAATTGTAACATATTTTAATCCAGAATGCACACCCAATGCAAACATTTGAAATTAATGTACACGAACACCTGCATAAACACATGGCTCCCCATTCTTCCACCACAACCTTCTTCACCCCAAGTCTGCACTTCTTTGCCTCAGGGGTGTAAATGTGAGTGGGTGCTGAATAGTAATTTCTTTGTGTGTAGCTTCTAGGATGGGTTTAGACTGAGTACATGCAGAATTGGCAGTGTCAGTCTGTCAGTCAATATCTCAGTCTGTTAGTCTCACTGACATTTGGATGACGGAGCATCCCAGATCATTCTCAGGAAACATACAAACCTCCTCTGTATTAGCCAAAAAACAATACTGAAATATTATATGTGATGAATCTGTGGACATAAATTAGTAATTCTTATGCAACAAGTCCAAGTCCTGGTGCTAGAATTCCTTTACATGTGTCCGCGTTTGCATGTGGGCACCAGTGTAAATGCAGTGGAGTTCTTTCAGTGTCATATTTTTGGCATGGTTGTATTGTGTCCCAGGCTGCTGCACAGTTGGTGAATATCAATGCAATGTGGCGTAGTGACGGGGACTGGAGCTGACATGTTGTCACACTGTGATGAAAAGCACTCTGAGATGATGTGGCGGGAGTGTTCCTCCTGTCCGCAGAGGGATGGCAAGCCGGCTCTGGCATTTGTGTGTTGGTTTGTGTTAGCACGCGTGTTAGTTAATGCATATTTTTCTCTGGATACTCTTCTGATTCTAGGCTCCTATTGTGTGGCATTAAAATATATCATTACATTGTATATCATTACATTGTCATCAATTACTCATTAATTTTTGCTTATATTTTTGGAAAATCATGCAGGATTGTCATATTGTAGGATTTTGTCTTTTCAGTACTGGTTTGTTCATTTCAATGTCACCCTGACACTTTTTAGTGACAATGTCATAGCAGGTAGATCATCACTGATGGTGTTCTGGAAAACGGTCGTCAGAAATGAGTCGGGCACCCGAAATAATTAGAATGTCACCTGCACTGAAATGTAGAGCCAAGATCAAACTGTGTAAATCTTTTAAGAGGTAATCGAATATTAAGAGGTGATGTAATAGACTCCGTGTGATATTCTTAACCTTTTAGAAGTGTTGTCTTTGATCCCCAACTCTGAGCTTTAATATTTGCATCATCCCACTTGAATCCAGGAATGCCACGGTTGGGATTTAGCCATGTGTATATGTATGCTGCATAACAAACACATGGTTTTCTGTATTTAGTTGTTTATCACATGAAGCATTTTCACCTCTTTGTCCTTTCCAGTGCTTTTGGATTTCCCAGCCACTCTATCATGCTGCCATGAACTTGCTGCACTCCCTAGCATTTACACCACTGGAGAGCTGACATGTGAAGGGGAAAGAAGTCAATTTTTACTGACTGTAGTAGTGATCTGATCAGTTCTTGGCACACTCTTGGGGGCCCTATCTAGCCCCCTGTTACCTGTTTTGGGCAAAGGTTCAGCTCTCACTTGGGCTTGGCTCTGTTTAAAGCTTTTGCCTAATGCATACACTTTAGTCTCGGCAGAAATATAACACAGGCCCCACCTGGTCACTGCGTGAACCTGGTCAGGTTAATTATTGAATAGGAGAGCATGGCGAACGCAAGAGCAGAGGGCCCTGCATGAGCAAAATCTGTCACTGTCAGTAACTGTCTGTGACTTTACACATGCACAAACAGCCATCTAAGCATTGTATTAGTGGATGCTGGTGTTTAGCTGTTGCACAAAGTAGACAGTTATTCCTTTTGTTATTGGTTGTCTTGCAGGGCTTACACTACGTATCACCTTGAGCATTGTAAGGAATGAGACATGAGATAAAGTATCACATTTATTGCATCTAATCTTGTGTGTTCCTTTTTGTTATTGTATGTTATTGTTATTTGTTATTTTGTTTGAAAATGGAACAGCGCTGTAGGGAAAGATAATGAAAGTCACTTATATGACTGAGATGCTTAGTGTTATATCTGTGTTTATGTGTGGCCCTCCTGGGCTGTTGTCCTGTGTTAGCAGTGCATTTCTGAATATGCATCAAGCTCAATCAGGGAGTTGACTGCTGCCTTCTCTGTCCTAATTGCACTCCTAACCCTCTCCCTCTCTGCTCCGCAAGCCTTTGGTCACAGCGAAGCTACTCAGCTCCAGTCCTTTTTTGATACAATAGTCTCATTGAAGTACTCCTCTCCAGATGTTCTCTCCATAGATAAATTTACTATTCAGATCTCTATAATTGATTGTAATATGCAGAATTAATGCCTGGGGTTAGAAAGAGAATTCTTGGAATCGTTTGTCACTTTGCTTTTGAAATTCAAAACAAGAAAGCACCACCATGCACTTTTTTCTTTTGCCCAGGCAGAACATACAAGTGCAGTGCAGCGGTGCCTATTTGCATATTCTCGAGCTTATTCGGAGCAAAACAACTTGGGTATTGTTATAGACGTAATTAGGAAGATGATCAAACGGGCACTTTTGTGACATTCACTCTCCTCTTCCTCTCTCAAGCTGATTGGAGTAACACTGATAGCATTGCTGAATTAAATTTTTTATTGCGGAGAGTGGTTGCTAATGACCATTTCCATGCACGCCGACAAGAAATGTACTGCAAGTGATGAATTTAGGAAAGTTTGGTGTTGTCGAGTTCAGAAAGCACACCAGTCGCAAAGACAGAAAAGATAGACAGAGAGAGAGATTGAGAGAGACAGACGGATGCATTGACAGAGAACGAGGCTGAGCAGGGAGCTCATTCGGAATTCCAGTGTGTTTGTAATAATAAGGGAACCTCGGCAGCCCTTGTTGAATTATAGATCACACTGGCATGATTGGATGAGGTTAGGCCATTGTAACGCCAACTTAATAATTTACTGATTGTATTACTACAGTAACAGTTGCATAGAGGCGGTAAGCACATTTCCAGTCCTTACACATATGTGATGGATAATGGGCTGCTTGTCAGAAAGTCTTTTATTGATGTGATTTTGTTTGAAGGCCACACTATTTTATGACTGCACTTAGTTCTGCGCATAATTCTCCAAAGTTCTTTTCTTTTTGCTTTATTTTCCAGACGTGGAATGACATTTTAAACCGTTAGTGCTCTGGCCTTAAATTTCTCATTGTACCCTATGTACTTATTAACATGCTTCATTGTAACCCTTGTTTATGCATGTCTGATGTCTAAATCTTAATGGAGTGGTAGGGTATAGACCAAGGACAAAACCATTACATTTTATCAGGAGTGAAGGCCGGAATTCTTCATATTTCTTTAGTTTCAAAGATATGGCATTTGATTGAATTACGGGATTTTTGGGCCTTGATGGAAGTATGCAGACTCTTAAAGTGCCCTTCCTGTTTCAATCATGTGATGAAACAGGACATCAGGTCACTTTTGTGTCATGTTGATTTCTCAACACACAAAAGATTCTAAAGTAATACACTCCATAGACTTGTTCTGACTTAATGTGATGCATTATAGCACTTCTTCCTCACATCTGTACTTCAGTCTGTTTTACCTCAATGACTGTGTTTAGGAACACAGCCCGACCTCACCTTCAATCTGCCAGATGTACCCCTTTTCACCAAAAAAAATTGGCAGGCAGCAGACCTCATGATGATGCTGTAGGAAATGAGAAAATATAGTTTTGTTAGAGGACACTGAGGTTGGAAGTGATAGGACCAAGCAGCAACCTCGTTAATTTCAAACTCTGTTGTTGGCAGTTGGTAAAAATCCAGTCAGGCAGCCTCACATATCCTCGAGTCGGCCACTTTCTGCCTCAACTCCCTGCTTTTCCCACTGGCCTAATGTAAGTTGACAGACAGTTAAGTGTCTTCCCTACACAATGGTGTGTGTGAGCACATGCAGGCGTGCATCCATATGCATGATTTGCCTGTAGATCGCAGAGGCATAAATCCTCCTGAGGTGTTAAGTTACAGCTAAAGCTTCCTGATTGTCTTTGTGTTGCATCACCCAGCAAGCGGTAGATTAATCATTTGCATTTGCCACATCCAGATTGTTAAACAAATATGCGGTCTTATCTGTGCTTCAAATGTGTTTTCTGACATTCAATTACGTACTTAGGTCATACGTACATGTTTACAAACTTTCTTTAAACAGATTTTTGCATTTCTGCAGATGAAATCTTAAAAATATTATGAGAAATGGTGTTAATATGGGAAATATAATGCAAGACTTGCAAATCAATGGAAAATTAAAAATATTAACACATTAATACCACAATTAGGTGCAGTTAAAGGATAATTCTATAGTTTGAGGAAGTAAACTTTCAGACTATTTGTGTCTTTCTTCTTCATTAGGTTTTGAGGACTAACAAAAGGCAACTGCAAAAAGCAAAACTAACAAGATGTGGTTAAAGAGTTTAATGTCCAAAAAGGAAAAATACTTATAATTTCAGTCTTTAAGACAAAAATAATTAGTGAGCATATTTGAAATTCCCACTGATACAAACTGCACGAGTTAGCAGAACTACTGTGATAAATTGTAATAAGCTTTTACCCAAACACTATGATGAGTCAGTTTTGATCAATCTGCTGCCTCATCTTTCCTTCTCAGATGGGGGTCTATGAGACACCGGCCTTTTAATAGACCGTTTTGAGGTTTGGAAAAAATGCAAGCTTCATGCTGATTTTGGCAATAGAAGTTACATTACGATACATTTTTATTGGACTGAGGGTTAGTAGACAGCGCAAATTACATTATCAGTAGAAACAAAAGCAACTGACTTACTACACGTGTGCTGTCAGTGAGTGGGTAGAACACATTATTGGGTGGCTTGTTATTTAGGCTACAATAGGAAATGGCCGCCCTGTGACTAACTGGCAGAAAATTATTAAATGAATGGGAAATGGCCACACAATCTACAAAACACTGGAGGCGTAGGACTACATTACACCACATGAAGAACCCAGAGTTATTAACAGACCTGTTCTCCCTCATTTAAGGCTATAGGTTTACACTGATCTTTCATTCAGTCCACCCCAAAAAATTAAAATTTAAGACTCGTAGACAATCATTACTTTTACCGCGTTCCACCTTTTCTATATCTCCCTCTTGTGCATATCTGTTAGAGTTTTCTCTCTACAGATTCTTTTACTTAAATGTGTGTGGGTATTGGTGAAGTGTGACTGGTCTCAGCATCTCACCAGCACCTTTAAAGCTTTGCTGGTCACAGAGTGTGCTCAGAAAAGAGAAAATGTTGGCAAGCTAAGGTGTCCCGCCAGCATGTCCATCTTTCTCTACATGGGCGGCTGCTGCTCAGGGTCAGGCTTCGGGTCAGACTTCGGATCTGTCAGCAAGACTAGTTTTCCTTCACTGTTGGGTGATCACACCTACAGCCTGTGAAGAATATAACACCTCACTCTATATACATATCCAGAGCTAATAAACAGTTGGGGCACCTTTTTGCCTTTATATACTTTTTAGTTTGCAGCACTGTCAGTCAAAACAGTTTGTTCATGGAAGCAGAACAATTTCATTTAACTTCCATATTAGTGCTTTACTCACTGAAGTGTTGTTTTATTCCTTTATTTTTTTCTGTAAATTAAGTTAATAAAAGCAAACCTATTCAAACATCTGAAAAATCAACATTGCTCTGAAATCTGTGTACAGTCTATAACGTTTATTTACTTCTGTAGTTACTATTACTGCATTTCGTTGCCTTGTACCTGTACTTGTGTAATGACAATAAAGTTGAATCTAATCTAATCTAATCTAATCTATTGGGAACTTCTCAATTGTAAGTACCTTTAGTTATAGTCGTTAAAGAAAAAAGTGGCATATTGGTGCTGCTATTCAATTTAATTGGCTAACCAGGTTTTTCTTTGTTTTTTTCTATTATTTGTGAGTTAATATAGATATATTAAATGTACTGCACAATGTACTTGCTTTACTATACTGCTATGGCCAAATCCTTCTTTCCTTTGGTTAACACCTCAAAATTGTAATGCTCGGAAGGTTCCAGGTACTTCCTTCTTTTTCTTGCCTCCATTCCCCATTCTCATTTTCACTCCCCTCAGTCTGTGCTATCTCCCTCTCGTTCTTGTTAGGGGCCAGTTTGTGACATGAGATAGAGCTGTGGCATCGCCCCCCATTCTCCATCCCATGGAGGTGTGGGGTCTAATGAAAGTGAAACGACAACGAAAGGGACTGGGAAGGAGCAATTGGGGAATGTGTAAACCACGGGGGTCTGGTTCTGGAATTGGATATTTAGAAGGTTGCCACAGTGCATTAGTGCAGGGGACATGGTGTGGAAATGTTGGGAGTGTTTTTTTCCATCTGTGATTGGGTCCCCTGTCACCCGGCCCGTTGGTTTAAATGACACTTGATTAATTGAATGAGCCCCACACTCAGCATGGACGTTGCTGATAAAGACTGCATATAACACACCAAGTCCCAAGTATTATTTTCAGCACAATTGCAGCTGGAAACAGTAAGACAGGCAGCTTGTGCAATGAAACATTATTACTTCGAGTGAATCACAAGTAAATTGCACTTTTATTGTAGTTTTGAGGTGCTTGAATTTGACCTTGTAAAAGAATCCTTTATTATTATTAAGTGTGGTGATGATAACTCTCTATATTCTGGACAGCCACACACATTACAAAGTGAAATTGCTATGGAATCCTCTCTCTCAACTATTACATCATACACTGTATTTCAATCAAGCCCCTTTAAGACGCTTTATTTGCTTGACATATCAACCTAATGAAACAGAATCTTGGTTCAGTAGGCAATCCTCACACACTACAGTAGAGCACAGTGCATCAGAGAGATTAACCAGGTATTCAGATGTATTAGAAACTATTTCAAAGGATTAGAATGTTTTAGCGTCACCTAAAGTGTGACATCAAATACAGTTCCTATACTTAGGAGCATAAGCGGATTTAGGCTCTTCCCTTTCATTACACCCGGGATGCTGCTGAAACGGCCCGGGACGGATCGGCGTTGGGATGCGCAGAAAGGATCGATTCCTCCACCTTCCAAGCTGACAAACGCCGGACCCCACGCCTTTGCAGCGATGCATTAGAAGATTAAAAGTAATGTCTGGACGCGGCAGTCACTTCCTAATTGATCCTAAGCTGCCTCCCACACACAACCTCACTCCCCACTCTGCCATCAGATGAGGTGCTGCACTGTATCGATCTTTCACGCCAATTTCCTGATTGCAAATTCTGATGTGAAGAATCCTTCTTAATGCCATAATCATACACTTGTGATTATGGGGGAGTCTCTTCTAATCAAAGATCCTGGCTGCTGTGCCAGGAGGCAGCTCGGCAAAGCAATCACCAAGCCATAATTTATAGAGGCATTCTGAAAATATCCAATGGTCTTTTTAGACTTGATCTCACTAGCTATTGCAAGATCCTTTAATCTACTTTAATTGCTATTTGCATGTTAAATTTTTCATCACCAATGAAAAAATAAAACTGTAAAATATCTCCTCATGTGATAAGAGTAAGTTACCAGCCTCCTAGCCTGTAGACTGGTGCATGCTTAATTATAAACAATATGAATAATATCAACAGTTTAACCCAACCCGTGATTTTGCAAGGATATTTCAATAATTATATACTTAGCAGGATAATATTTGCCTTGCCTTTTTTCTAAATTAGAAACCTTCCAAGTAAAAATTTACAAAAGAATGACTGCAACTTAATACTTTTACTAAATTAATGAGCGAGTCACGTCTGCTCAAAGCATCCCAAATAAGGTTATATTAGCAACAGCTGTTTGTGTTTTAATGGCTTTTTCAATTAATTGAAAACATTGCATACTCTCTCTACATTACGTTAAACACAAGCACAACTTTAATATTAATTTAGCAAACTGGTGCAGCTCTTGCAAGTGAACACTAAGTCTAATGTTGTTATTTTGTCATTCTACTGACAAAATCTTCTCAATACTTTGACTTACTGGGCATTTTTTTCATTTCACAGTACAGTGGAAAAACCTGCTGCTACCAAAGTACATATGAAGACATTACAGTGAGAATGAGCTGTACGCTGGACTGCCCCATCTGTGGTGACACCAGGCCATTCTCTCGAGTCCCCAACCCACTCTCCATTCAGCAGTGTCCTGGCTCTGTGCAGCCTCCAAGCGCAGTCTCAGAAGCACAGATGTTAGCTTGTAAACCTGGGCTGTTTGTCTGTTTTATTATTATTTTTTCATGTACAATTGTTGGCTGACTGCAAAAGTGACGTCAATCTTTACAGAATCTATCCATTTGGAATAGCTTACTGGTCCTTTGTGAAAATTCAAAGACATGTTTATTTCATGCCAAATAATCCAACTAATAGAGCAACTTGACCTTTCCTGAGACATAGTGTATAATCTAATTGATGACACCAACCTGGATTTTAAAGAGGAACTGATTTCACTAAAGCAACAGTGACTCAGCTGGACATCTACTTTAATAATGTATCCAAAGTTCGGCCGAGGTCATGGTAGAAGCTGACAGGGCGAAACATGTTGTTTCCTCCATTGACACTAAGCAACTGGCCCAAGCAGCTAATTAGCTTAGCGGGCAAGTGGTTGTGAGCAGTGGGAGCAAGAGCATAGACGTGTCCTCTCGAGCTCACTTTTTAATAAGCAGATACTATTTTTTAACAGAACAGAAAGGGCCCTTTACGTCAAGCTGACCTCTGTACTCAACATGTGTGAAGAGCCAGGGCACCGGACTTAAAAGTCAGCCTGAGGAAGGGTAGAAAATGAAAAAAGAAACTTCCTTCAACTCTACGTAGATGCGTCCCCAACACTATAGGTGATATATTTCATGTTTAAATGCGAGCTTCAAACACTTATTGTTTCTTTCCCCCATTCCTCTCAGCGGCGTGTCAGCGCTGTAAATAATGCTAATAATTTCAGGACGCTCACCTTGACAGGAAAGCGGTTGTTTTGTTTCAACAGCTCACTCAACGACTTGTGTGGCGCATTGTTTTTTGATATGCGGCGACGAGGTACTTCGACTGCCATTGTTTAACCCACGGGGGAACGGGAACCTGATGTACCTCCCGTCTTCAGAGAGATGCAAAATCAAATTGATGCGAAGAGGAGCGTGCCTTACAGTGGCAGTGATAGGTCTGCGTTCTCTGTTGTAGTTTCAGCATCGCTAATGTTTTTTGTACTGTTGCAAATTGAACCATCTCTTTAGTAAGCTGAAAGACATCAAATTTGTTGGGCAATAGTCTGCTGTGAACACAACTACATTTGTTATATCATTTCATTTGGTCCTTGAAACTGCCATTATGCTGTTACTTTGTTTTTATCACTACCATTATTGCCACCATTGAACTTATATCTCTTTTCATTTGCTCAGAATTCTCTTTAATGAAGGATTTTTTTTTACAAATAATTATGTTTTGGATGTGATATTTACATCATAATGTGTTGAATGTTAAAAATGTCACAATTACTGAATAGCAGTACCGTCAGAAAGCAGTTTGTACTTAATGGCAATGAATGTACTCAACACAACTACATTGAAAACACGTTTTCCTTTTTATGGTGTTCTAGTCTGCAGTGATGACTCATTTTAAATAATGGTTTTCAGTAACTAGTCAAAGCCCCACATGAAGGTCATCAATTAGGTAAATGGCTCTGAGAATGTGTCCTTTGGAACATATAGGCAGGAACCGCAATTCTTCTAAAGGCCATTGTAGATAAATGTAATGGTAATGGTGATAATCACAAAAATACTGCAAACAATAATGATCATTTTGTTTGACTTTGAGCACATCTACTCTTCTCGTTCTGTCCCCTCTGTTGTAACGCTGTTGCAAGATGATGTTCACACAACTGGCCTGCAGAGGGTAGCCACTGACTGCATCAAGAAGTGCTCACATACAAAGGCTTCAGACAAGCTTACACTTTCACACATGGCTGTTTGCAGGTGCTCACATCATCATGCAGAAACCATCCTCCCTCTGTCATTAGGCAGTATTTTGGACCCTATCTAAGCCCTGCATCTGCATGTGATTACACATTAGGGAAGTCTTAGAGGAATAGGACATTGCAATTTCTTAAACAAATAAAAATAACGGATAAACCTCATTTCCAGAAAGGTGGAGCTGGTGCTGCTTTGTACCAGGTTTGAGCAAACCATACTTACCAGGGCTGCCTAGATGAAACGAATAGGATTTTATGTAAACTGCTTGTCAGCAGAGATACACTGATCCTTTTTTCCACGGGGCTGGGGGCTTTGGGACTTGCTACAGTATGTTGTGTTGCATGTGTGTTTGTGTTCTGTGTGCAAATACTGTTTATTTGTTATTTCCAAGGCAGATTTGAGGGAAGAAGGCATAAATACATTCCTGTACACATGCTTGTCATAAGAGCACACTCAGACTCTATCGACTGATGTGGATGCTTTAATAATGGATGCGAACAGCTGGAAAGGTGGAAAAGCATTGATTTATACCCACAGGTTTCCTGGGATTTTATAGGATTGGCTAAATGTCATTACATTGCAGGTGGGGAGGTGATGAACTGTAATAAACTTTGATGTGGAAGTGTCTGTGTCTCCTGTCATTGGCTCATAAACCGGAACACTTTGACAAGTCTCAAAAGATCTACTACCTTCCTACCACCTGTCACCCTCTCAGAGGTGCACATTGTATTTTTGTCTGAAAAAGTGCTGTTATTGAAACATACTCACTCTGTTGCACTTGTGCACATGATGTAAAGAGAGGAGATCAAGTTGAAAGCTATGTACAGATGGCTTTTCATAGTCATTAAACTCTAGGCTTCATTTCCTTGATTTTTTTGTCATTAGCCATATTGTTGTCTTTATTGTCTTAACACCTTAGCACACGGACGCTATTTTGGTGCAAAAGCAAGTTATTACACTCTATGTTTGATGTAAAATGCAGTCATTTAAGTGTTATGTTAAGTGTGTCATGTAAAAACAGTTGGTGACACTTATTTTCCAATCAGGTGCCATTAAACACTAGCTAAGGGCGGTGCAACTATGTGATGTCATTAACACCGGTCTCTTCAAATTGTAGTTAATGTTGATGATAATACTTTTAAGCAGCAGTTTTACTCCCAAATGAATAATTATAATGATGATGCAGCAGTGGGATTTTTATTAATTTAATGATTGGTTGAATAATATGTGTGACCCGGATGGGCGGCAGTAGCTCAGTGGGTAGAGCGGCCGTCCTTCGACCGGCGGGTGGGCGGTTCGATCCGTTGTGTCCTTGGGCAAGACACTTAACCTACATTGCCTTCAGTGAGTGTTCTGTAACACTGGTAAATAGCTTAATGTATGTAAAGCGCTTTCAGTGCCTACTACAGTAGGTGGAAAAGCGCTATATAAAAATTATTATTATTATTATTTGTGACACGTTATGAATTAACATCATATAATATAGTTGAGCAAATTGAAATTACTTATTCATTTGGCCATTGGTGACATTAAAACAAGTGCCACACAACAATCTGCCACGGTTCATTAAATGCATGCCCCGAAAAAGTTTGAGCCTTGGTGTAACAAACTGTGAAATGAAGATACTCACTGGTGGATTTTATTTATTTTATTTATTTTTTCATTCTTAATATTGAATCAAGCTTGTCATATGAGACATTAGTCAATAACACGTCAAATAAAATATAACTGAATGACAGCTGTAATTGTGTGTTACTGTCAGACATACTGTACGTAGCTTTAAGGCTTGAACATGTGTCACAAAACCAAATGGCATATATTAGAACCAAAGTTCTCCAGATTTTCTGTATGTATTTTTTGTAACATGCTATCATGGTTTTCCTTATTGGCTGCTCTGATTTAACCAATACCCTGTCCTACATCCTTACATGAATTCTTCTCCCCAGTCAGCTAATCTCAAATGAAAGTTGTCCTTGTTCTTGTCAACAAACAACTAACAGTGAAAGCACCTTGAAGGTTAAGTTTAATACTCCAACTAAGTGCCCTGGATGTTTTTCATAGTGTTACTATGGAAATGAGCTTAGGTCAACTGACAACAATTTAATATTTCAGCTGTCATGCTTAACACGTGTAATTACAGCCTAGTCTGAAAAGCTCCCCATGATAGTTGTCAGTTGATGCCAGATGTCTACATTAGAAGTCAAAGTGCATTCTCAGGTTGATACTTGTGAAGTGGAGTTCACTTTAGTCATTTCTACTCTAAGCCTTCTGCAGGGGAAACAGAATAAAGCTCTTAGATCTCAGACAATAAGGGAAGTTGTCATTATGAAATAGCAATAGGTGTCAATACCAAACACAAAAAGCTAAGTGGGGTGGTAGTGGGTTCTTGACATTTGATTGAAGTATAAACTTACTTCAAGTTTTAAAATCCTTTTCTATGTTTGATAATAATAGCTAATTTCTTTGCTTACAGAGGTTCATGCCCCAAAGCCCCAAGTGCTTTTGTCGTATTTTACCAAACAGTGGCATATGTGTGCATTTACAATGCAATAAACATCAGTATGTATGCCCACTAACCAGTTGTGCATCATCTGGAATGGTTTATAGTGCTTATACAGACCATTTTAGCACAGTCCTTGATTCCATTGTTGGTCCATGAAAGTGATGCTTGTCTTCTTAGCCTGACTGAGCTAATGTTACTCCTGCTCAGAATGAGGATGCTCTCTTTCTTTGTTGTGAGGTGTTAAAGCCCCTGGGACTTTGCATCCATGGTGAGACATTATTGCTGTCAGTGATGCATAGCAAGTTGAATCCACCGTGCATGTTAATCATCAAGTCTTACACTTGTGCTAAAGAAGAAAATGCACATTTTCAAACACACACATTAAAGCAGCCCTTTGTTACTATTAGCCAGTAGAGGGCGAAGATCCCTCTCTTTGCAACTGCACTTGTCAACAGCGCAGCCGGCGCGCTATGTTTGTTTACAAGAATAGATGTTGGCAAGTTTAGAAGAAAGAACATGTTGGGTAATTGTAGTGTATTTTGTACACTGTAGCATGATTTGCACATGTGTGTGCACACCAACATCATCTTTACACGGTACACCATAATTATAACTCATTTAGATGATGTAAAACGGCCTCTTTATAAGTTTAAGGATTGCTTTTAAAAGATGTGCAAAGGTAAACTTGATACAATTTTCCATTCTATCGTTAACACCTGATGTGTTATACTCAGAGAAGGGTCATGTTTAGTTTGCAGCCTTAAACATTAAGCTTTTACTTCAAGGTCTCACTGATGAGCATTCATTGAAATTTAGTGGCGTTTTCTTCACTGATGTGAAATTAGATTTGATAATAGTGCCTTGATTTGCATCAACAGCGACAGCTGAGCCTACATCGTTGTTTATCTCTCTGCTGTGTTCCCTCTGCTACCACCACCCCCTGAAACAAAAATTCCATTATTGTGACAACTCTCTGAGGTGTTTGTAGATGCAGTGACAGGTAAGTCATACTCACTACATTTCTCTTCAAACCTAATCTCTAGCATGGCCTTGTTCACCCACTGAGGCAGATAGTGACGGGGAAAGGCTGATACCCTTGCTGTCACTAGTTATACTTGTGACATGTCTTCTCTCATTAATATATTCTGTACTTGGTTTTATTGTGATGCGTCTCTCCTGTGACCCATAAACAATGACATTAATGCAGGAATAAAATGCCAGTAGCCTATGATTGCATAAAGTGCATGTCTTAACAACAACAATAATAGCTCTAAGTGCTGTTTATGCACATACTGCTCTACACATAGACAGGGCACTTAATATTTGTGGTTATTGATTGGGGCCTCTGTAATGTAATTTCACTATCTGTTTTGCTCATATCAAATATTGGGGTTAAGAGGAGACGCTCACCATTCGTAAATCCACTTCCAATCTGTTTACTCTCCCTCTCTCCTCTTTTTCGTGTTGCCCACTGGCCAATGGCCTGGAGCAGTAAAGTTCTTTGGTAGGTTTTTATGGTTGGCAGCTTGGCATATGCCTTCTTTTCATTTTTAACCTTTCAGGGCAACTGTCTATACAGAAAAATCATAAAATACTGTCTCTGTCTCCATCCAAATTTAGTCTACTAATTTTAAAATCTAATTATTAATCTTCTAACTTGGCTGGCTGGGGTGCGGGTGGCTGTCTGGCGGAATAGCCTGATCAGCTGAAGAAGAACTATCTTTGCTTGCTCATCAGTCTTTGGCGTGGTTTGTGGAACCAGACAGAGTTAGAGACTTTTATTTGAATACAGTTGAAATTCTGACCTTTTTTCTGGAAATGTTCATGTTCTATCACATACCGGCATGATTCTGTGTAGATTAAATAAAAGGTTTTAGTCTGTGGTTAATCTGTACATTAGTTCTCTTAATTTGACAACATGTTTATGAAATCTTTTTTGAGGTTTATAAATTAGAAAATGCACCTCTAACATGGGCATAATCACAGCAACCCATGCGTGTGGGAGAAATTTCTGCCTGCCTTTCGCTTTGAAGCAACAATACCATAGCTGCCCGTGTGTTACTAAATCCTATTCTCAAAGAGCGTTTTACCCCCCACGTCTGAGAGGCCCTTGGCATTGGCAAAGAACACACACAGAGGCACATACACAAACATCATCTACATGCCTGATGCAATGTTCAGTCACTTAAGCAAACTGACACATTTGGGTAAATGAAACCACATTGCACAGACTCTGCTCTTATTAGTAAATCCCTGCTCACTCAGCTTCTCTTCATGGCTGCTTTACAACAACTCATGGAGGGAAGGTTTTCATTTTGAATTGGTCACTGCTATACCTTTGAGAGTTGCTTCATTGCGAAGGATTTCTTTTTAACTCTTTAAAGGAACATGAAAAAAACAGATACTATGCTTTAGACCCATAATAAAGTCTCAATTTTCAGAAAGTTAAGATGAGACTAGGGATTGGTAGACATAGTGGTGAACATAATTTATCCTTCCATCACAATAAAATAATAGAGGATGTTTAAACTCTATTTCTATCAGCCCACCATGCTTCACTTAATATTTTTCAGTTTGTGATGTAAACTGGTGACATTAGAGCCAGGGGGTTATATTTTCAACTCCATTGCTTGCTGGCTTATTGGTTTATTCCCTATTACATATGCTGTGCTTGGTGTAGACAGCCCATATGCAAAGCTATGCCCTAGGTCACAGAGCTGTCATAATTGCTCCACAAGTTTGCTCTCATTATCATCTCTTCCAGGCAATCTGGAAAAATCCCACAATAAAAAACCTTTAAACTTTGATATTTCCAAGCACTATCCCACTCCCAGCATCACACAAACTCTTTGTTGATTGAGTGGAATTTGATTTGAATACAGTTATATTTCAGCTTAAACACAGCAGGCGTGTATGGTCTACCATAGGATTCCTCTGGGATTTGTCACGATCCACAAACATAGAGCAAAGAGTAGTGTATGAAATGTCATTATCAAATCATACCTCAGGGTTTAGGAGTTCAGTGCAGGGGTTAACTGGTCTGGCTGCTCAGCAACAGTTGGCATGGCTACCATTTCCCACGGTAATCCCCCAAAACCTTCCGCCCCATTTAGGTGCCATTCATATCTGTTAATACAACCCAGAATATAGTGTGGAGATGGTGCATAAGCATTCATCTGTTGGTGTCTGCTCTTATGAGACTGCACTATCTGTTTTCCTTCAGAAAATGCAAGGGTTCTTGTGGACTAGAAAAGGCCTAAAATAATATTACATTCTTAAAGCAATAATAATAAAGCCTCCCATCTCTCTTTTATGACCCTCCAATAAGTGAGTTGTTTCTCCATCTTGCTCCTGAATAGAGAATAAGGTGGAGAACAGCACACAGAGCAGGGAAGCAGGCAGGGGCTTTTCTTTTTGATAAATGCCTCCTTCTTTAGGCATTAGGTGTTCTATTTTTC